>JAUZNJ010033102.1:0-13336 GCA_034780135.1 Jordanella pulchra
AGATAGTTTTTCTTAGTCCCAGGCAAGCCAAAATGGGCTGCCATTAGCCAATTAAGCACCTGTATAGACTCTGTGGTCTGTCTTCCAGCCAGTAAGATTGCTATTATGAGTGCAACTGCACACATCCTATGGGAAAATTGACAAATAAATAGACTGTCTCAGTCCAAAATGAACTTGGACATAAATGGTGGAGATAAGCCCAGCAAGAGCTTGGAACAAATGGAATGGTTGAACCCAGCCAACTGTTCTGTGTGACAGCACTAATGAAATTTGACTCAGGTGCAATGACAGGAGTTTAGAGCTAACTTATTTCAGTCACCCCAACTCCTTTATTACCATCTGATAACTCTGCATCTTGCACCAAAGACAAACTTCCAGCTTGATTCACTTCCAGATGTGGCAAGGTATTGAACTGTAAAAAGGTGAACTAGACATGAGACAGAGAGACAAAGAGAGACAGAGAGAGAGAAAAGAAATTGGAAACAGAATGAATACCAAAGGGAGGTGCTGAGAATTTTAGAGCATGAGGGATCGAACAGACTGCAACATTTCATCATCAAAACTCAAACATGCAGCTATTCAAAAAGAAAAAAAAAAGGAAAAACAGAACCGTGTCGATTTGTTTCAAAGGGTGAAAAGCCAGTAGTGAGATCAAACAGACCTTTGATATTTCTGTCGTGTACAAAGGGAGCCACACTCCTGGGAGGATACGTGAGTGAATAGGCTCTTCTTCCATTCACTGTTTATCTTACGCTTTTTTTCCAATGTATACATATCTCTCAGTGGAGCTTTTCATAATAATACATACACTGCACAGGATCCTATCATCTTTTGTACAGACATTCAAAGCCCTTGAGCTTAGGCAGTATTGCTTTGCCTGTGCTCATGGGGAGAATTACTGCCATCCTGCTCTTTGAGAAAATTTCTGCAGCTGCTGTAAAAGCCAGAACATGGGACAGAGAAGTAGAACAAAGTTATGCTAAACTTATTTATGAGTCCACTTTCTTTCTGTTCTGCCCTAGTTCTGGTTCACAGGGTAAATTGATGTTTTACAATGATAGCATACAAAAAGTTCAACAGTGGATCTACTAATGAAGATGAACGACTGCATTGCTAATCCAATATGCAGTGGGCAGAACAGGGTAAGAGAGTTTATTCAAAGAAGAAATTAACACTGCTGTAATATACATATGGAAAACCTTTTTCCATAATCTTGTCACCTTTGTGTAGCATCACCTGGGCTTCTTTAGACTGCTGGTATTAACATTGGGGTTGGTAAAAGTATAGCAGGAAACAAATTAACATTGTGCTGCACCCTCAATCAAATAAATTGCCAAGTTAATGCATACAGCAAGGATTTGACTTGTGTTTCACTTTGCTTATGATTTTGGTATTTTATACAAAAAGGAAAATAGGAATCTAGATTCTTATAAATTTGAAGATATATAAGGTTTCTTCGGAAACTTCCCACATGGCAGCTGGTTTCTGATGATAGTACTCTGTAGAGTTGATCTGATAATAAATACTGTATCTAAACTGTTTGTGTGCAGAATGTGTAGGGTCTGCAGAAATGTAATCTGCCATTTTTATTACCCTTAACCTGAATAATTCCTACATGGAGTAAAGGTTAGATTTGGTCATCATCTATTCAGACCTAATTGTTTGTCATAGTTGGATCTGTTCTGTTTTTATGGATTAACCAAACTACTCTGTGATGGATGTGCACATAACAGTGGAAGCTGTACAGTCTTTAGCACAGTAAGATCTATACCTTTTGATGGCTGACACATGTGTAGTCTAATTGGCCTTTATTTTTGGCTGGCTGCAAACAATCTACCTTTCCCTAATAAGTAAATACATCATAAGAAGTAAATGTTCAAAATGGTTTAACACTATTCTCTGAGGAGGATGCTGTGTGTGAGGAAAAAAAGACTTACAGCAGAAAAGCTAAATGAACACTTGCTGAATTTGGAAATTTTAACAGCACAGCCATCTAAAAATATCCATATATAGAGAATATCAATTTTCAAGGGAATACATGTGTAGAATACCATTTTAGAAATACTAGCCACACTCATGATGTTATGCTAATTATTAGCATAAAATGCAAGGGATGTTTTTTTGCATTATGTAAAACAAAAACAAAGAAAAAAAACAAAAACTCTTCTTTCACGCATGCTTGTGATTGGATATAAAAAGGCTGCTCACAGCAGAAAGACTAGCAGGTCAAACCCCCGCCATGATATATAATTATGCTTATGCAAAGATAGTGGGGAAATGAATTGATGACTTAAGTATTAAACGGGGACAGTACAGCCATTATTTCCGTATTTCAGCTCCAGGCAGAGAGGGAAAATGTTCAGTTAGTGATGGATTGAATTAAACTATGTGGTTTGGCAGTGAGTGGTGTCACTGGAGCTGCTCATTAAAGACTTACTCTCTCATATCTCTATCTCTTTGGCCTTTAGCTTGGTGATGGAGTGATGTTAGTTTACATGGAGAAATATGAAAAACATATCTGTTTTTTTTTCCCCTATGCTCATTTAATATC
Source organism: Jordanella pulchra (assembly GCA_034780135.1). NCBI lineage: Eukaryota > Metazoa > Chordata > Actinopteri > Cyprinodontiformes > Cyprinodontidae > Jordanella > Jordanella pulchra. The sequence goes on from JAUZNJ010033102.1 coordinate 2,552, forward strand.
TGTTGGTATGATGCATAAGAGGATCCTGAATAATTTCAATGTTTGTCCTAATTCAGCTTTTTTTGCTTATTTATTCAGAAAAACATTGGACCATAGTTTCAAGTTGAACCGTACATTCAACTTGAATGGTAAATGGCCTTTACATATATAGCATTGGATAGCAATGCAGCCGTTCATAAAGCACTTTACAATACTTTTAGTCATTCAGCCATTCACACACACTCACGCACTAATGGAGTCAAGCTACATTGTAGCCACAGCTGCCTGGGGCTCACTCACTCCGTACACTGGCACCAACGGGCCCTCTGACCACCATCAGTAGGCACTTCGGGTGAAGGGTCTTACCCAAGGACACGACGACACTGAAAGCCGGAGCTGCCGACCTTGAAAGCCAATACAGCAATCAGTAAAGGATAACAGACATATCTCTTTTTTATTTACATATTGTTCTTTATTGAGGCCAATTATCCACTGCAGTGTCTAATGCTAGAGTTTCTTTTTCTATTTTAAAATTTGTTGAAAGACATTGTTTTAGCTCAGCACTGTATGATTTAAAAACCCAAAAAACATCCTGACTGATGTTAAAGGTCACACTATGGCTAAGAACAGTATCTGTTGAAAGCTCAATTTCAATAACAAAAACAGTGGGTAATGAAAAGTTGTAATCTCAGTGCTCCACATCTGTGTGTTCTTGTAGGAAGAGAGTGTATGTGAGGTTGAATGACTGCACTAACTTCATCATGCAGCATTAATTGATTGCCACTGTGGTGATTTCATTTCCTACAGGGAGACACAGGGATGTGCTTCCTAGCAACAATCTTGCAGGACAGACACTGCACAGCTAGTTGATTTGAACACCTTTCTCTTGCTCTCTCAGTCTCACACATACACCTCCACACATTCATTTTGATGTGCAGTGGAGCTCAACACATAGAGGAAACTCAAATCAATTGTACCTCCACTGATCAAATTCATCGGCATTAGCATTCAGTTAGAGATCTCAGGACGATGGAAGAAACACTCAAACATCCAGACCCAAGGATTAGTATGTAATATACATTTATCCAAATAACAATACTAAGAAAACCTTGGATGCATTTTATGTGATATAACACAAAGATCACAAAACAGAACATATATATAAAGGAGAAGGAAAAATGTATGTGGATTTTGGAAATAAAAATCTAAAAATTATACCCCTTGTCTACTGGCCAAAAAAACAGTTTTAACCCAGGATCAATCGGCTTTTAAAGGCAGTGGGAACAGCTCACTGACACGTTTAAAACCGTGTCAGATGATTCGACAAGCAACCCGTGTTATAACCGCCTTCGAACGGATCAGCTCCAATCAGCATTCGGTGTGTACAACAAAGCCGAGTCAACCCGGTAATTTACACGATAGCATTAGGCGCAACGTAGAGACGTCATCACACAGCGCCAGTCGCGTCTGATCTCACAAACCGAAACAGCTCTGTTTACATTTGATAAACATGGTGCAGCAATAGTGAGAGAGATTCGAACAGATAAAAGAACGAAACAATAAAGCACCCTTGCTAATTCCTGGCTTCCTTACATGTTGCTCTCCATTGTTTAGTTTCCGAGTTATTGTTGCACTGGTGACATCATCAACGCTAACCCAGCGTAATGATGTCACTGGGGTAATTTTGTTCCCTAAAATTTATTTTTAGAAGCAATGTGTCGGGGGGGAATAAACACTTTTTTTTTTTTTTTTTTATAGATTTTTAGTTGTAAAAGATACACTTTAGAAAACCCTGGATGCTTTATCTTTTATCTCACAACTATGCACTACTTTGTGTTAAAGTGTTGTACAAGACTTTTAAAAATACATAGCTTTTTTGTAATATAAGAATTTCAATAAGTTCAGTGTTTGAACACTTTGTAAGGCACTGTGTGCCCACATAAAGATTTATTTCAGGAATATGCACATCACATATGTGAAAACAGTTAAAATTACAAAACAGGAGCCAGCACTGGTAAGCCTAATTGCAATAGTAAACTATCTGAACCAAGTGCTCGCTATAACCCCTTAAACTTGGATTCTCTTTAGGCAAGCTCATTCGATCCAGGGAAAGGATACATTCTTGCTTCCTGATGGTAACAGAACAGCTGGAGCTTTCTCAGCTTGACAGATCAGGTCCTGCTCTCTCAGACACTGCACTGCAGCAGTTGCACTGATCCACTATTCATCCTAGGAATACTGGACCAGTGGGAGACATTCAAGGTCTTATCTTAGTGCCTACCTCCCATCTACAGGAATCTGTTTTGGAGGGTTTAATTGGGAGAGGCAGAATGATGACCAGCAAAGGTATTCTGTGGTAAAACATAATGATCTGGCTCACCCTTCCTCTCTGATACCTTCTTTCTTTACTCTTCCTTCACTTCTGCTAGTTACAGTTAACTGCTTCCTAGTTTTCAAGATTAATAACTCTTTGTAAATGTTTGCCAACAAATAAGCAAATTAATGGATAAAGTAGCAATGGGACTTTGTGTACTTATTACTGATCAGGGCAAACAGCTAGAACATTTTCGATACATTTGAAAAATGTCTTTATCTTAGGTTTTACCAGACACAGCTGTGTTTTCCTTACCCTTGCTACATCTTTCTGTGCAAAAGGTATAATTCAAATCAATAAAGTAAATAACCTTTCATATTAGCTCCTAAGCAGCTGTCACAAAATCGCAAAATGGACCATGAATGGAAATGAATGAAACCAAGGTAATTACCTGTCAATTATCTTTGTCTGGTAATTAATCAACATCATATGTCTGACACAGATCAGCTCACAGAGCTTTGTAAATTATTCTGATGGCAGATCAGCTTAGAGCTATTGTTGTGTTTTGTATTATCTATGATATTGGAGAGATAATACACAGAGGTAGCAGCAGAAGATTACGGCAGATAGCCTTGAATGTTTTTCTATTCTCCAAAATGTTCTTCAAATAAATTAAATGCAACTGATTTGAGTTCACAATGTATATAGTAATTAACTCTTTTTCAGAAATACTAAGCCTCTGTATGAGTTAGTAATTTTTTAAATATATCATGCAAAAAACCAACAGCAAAAAACATTAATATACAATACTGTTCTCATTACTAAGGATCAAAAGAGGAAAAATGAGGTAATGGAGAGTTACAAGGTACTAGATTTATTTTGGTTTATATACAAACATCATCAGCATAAATGTCTCTATTTTGAGTTTAAAAGTGCAGGATAGGTCCAAATGTGTTTTTTTTAGGTAAAATATAGGACATACTGGTACTCTTTTTCATTATGCTATTTATGTTGTGCACCATCAAATAGCAGTGGATATTTTATACAAACCCAGTTTGTGATGCCTCTACAGTTTATGCTTGATAGTTGGTTCAACAATTTAAAAACCTTTCCAAGATCCAGACTTGTCTACTTTGATCATAAAACTATGCTCTAGTACAGGGGCTCCCAAAGTGAGGGTCGGGACCCCTCAGTGGGTTGTGAGAATCCAGGTTTGGGGTCTTGCAATAATTTTAATAATCATTGTGATATGTAGTGGGGGGAAAGTGGACCAGGCTACTCAGGGCCCACATAGGAATCAACTGAGTGAACAAACTTTATGTCACAGTCCATCCAAAACATCCTGGAAGCCCCCACTTAGTCCATCCGACAACAACTGGTGAAAAGTGTAACGTCAGTGAGCCTATATGACCTGGATGCTAGATATGCTCCCCAAAAATATATAGAAAGTTTGCTCTAAAAAGTAGGGTTATTTGTGTGTCAAGAGGTTAATACCAATATTTTATTCCTGTAAATGTAATTAGTTCTGCATAAGATTCTGAAGCCAAGGAAGGATGTGAGGCTAAAGATGTGAGACAAGGTTAGCTCATAGAGGCAACATGAAGTTACTTGCAGCAATCATGTGGACATCTTCTAGCAGTTTGAAATTAAACAAACAGCAACCTGTACTATCATTACCTAGGATGTATCGAGGGATGGATATCAGGTATTTGAGCACAAAAAAGGGCAACTGGTGAATGAAAGAACCATTTATCGATATAATCTGATATGATTATAGCTTAAACCTATGTTTTGTGCACAGGATGTACAGGGCCCACACTTCGGTGCTTTGCCCCTGCATATGGAGGGGCCAAAATGCATCATGAAATATATAAATATACCATTAAATAATTTATTTATTTCATACATAATTCAACTAAATATAAAAATGAAAATTTAAAATGCACTATCAAATACTTAGAAACATTAAAATGATTAGTTAAATAATTAAAGGACTTTTAAAAAATGTAAATGTATTTAAAAATTAATACAATTACTTCACCTTATTTTTTTTAATAAATACAGAATGAAATAATCATATATATTTTTAGGGGTCTCCAGTCTCTTACATTGGTACATTCTTTTATTTGAGGGCTGTTGGTTGGGAAAAGATTAAATTTCACAGTTTAATTCTAGTTATTTTTTAAAGCTTGTGTCTAACCCAATGACGTCTATAAGCAAAATAAAAACGAAATGGAACCAAAAATGATTTTTACCACATCAAATCAGATTGGTTTTTACCACATCAATGTTTACAACATCATCACGATGGACTTCACCAGATTTTTCATTTGTCAATTTTAGTTATAGAAACATAAGGTGTAACATGGAGGCTGGCAATGTGAATTATTCACTCAATCAGGGGTTTTACCTCTTTAGAGAAAAAAAAAGTCTTTCTTTATTTTTATCGAGCTCAAAATCTTTTGAAAAGTTAAGCATAATATCTGCCGTACAAAAAGGAAAATGCAGCTTTGTGTTATTGACATTTAAACACATATTCATATCTTCATCCACATATTGATTTTATTTACAGTACAATGTATAAAGTTCTGTTGTAGTCATGGCATAAATATACAGTCTGAGCAAGATGCTACATAGTATCAACAAGGCAGAACTTTTCAGGTTAAATTTAATGTTAATTTTAATGTGGAAGAGCCAAACATATGCCCTTAGTGTCCTTCAAACATTCATAGACAAAAAGTTATGCATGCTCAAAGTTAGTAACAATGAGGGAACAGAACGTGTCTCTCCTCTATGCCTCTTCCCTGGTGTATGTCCATCATGCCTAATGAGAGATGAGAGGTTCAGCTTGGTGAGACTTCATTATGAACCTAATGACCGGGACAGAGCTCGACAATATTCATAAACTTCTTTTCATTAAAACACACAATAATCCAAAAAATAACATGCACATAAATCGATTAGTATTACCTGATATTATCTATAGTCAATAAATTGTAGGCATCCAGGTATTCATGTCAGAGGGAAGCAAGGATATTAACAGGTTAAAGCATTAATCATACAAGAACATCCTGCACAGAACTGAGCCCATATATTTTTTTATGAGTTTCAACTATGTTATAACACATAAGTGAACAACTTTTTAAAAAGTACTTATAGTTTTGGCTCACTGAGTGAAAACATGGTGTTTAGGTGGGTTCTAGCAGAGACCATATTTGTCTTAGTACTCATGCTGCATAGTCATCAGAAAAGCCTTCACATGTAGGCTCTTACAAATATGAGCAAAAGCACATTAGGCTCCTGTTAGGTGACTGGAAAGCCCTGCCGATGTACCTGTACTACAGCTAAAGAAATGGAAGGACCCCTGCAGGGCATTGTTCTGCCTGATTTCCTCCAGCCCTGCAGTCAGCCGTGGTTCACCACCAGCTAACCATAGCTTTTTATAAGCCTCAAAATGCAAATCTATGAAAAGCTTTCATAAGCCTCCCCAACACTGCAAATAATTTTAGCACTTTCAATTAGGTTTTTATATGACTCTAGTTTGGAAAAAGGGCATGAATTCAACTATAGGAATCATAAAAAAGTCAGTTCAAATGAGTATCACTGCACTATTAAAACAACATGTAAAATGAGTGTTTTTCTTCTACATTTTATTTTTTCTTTCATTTATACAATTAATATTAATCATTTCAATGCAAACAATTTTTTAATACAGTTTGCCTGTTGTGATAATTGGTGCTAACCTCAGTGTATGGTTTGGCATGGTTGAATATAACAAAACATTTATTTTCTTGCTAAATTCAAGTCAATTTCTACGAACGTCACCAATGTTTTGACAAATGCTATGTCAAACTTTATAAAAACAAGTACCAAAATATACATTTTGAATTAATCCAACCCGAGGGGAGATATAATTTAAAAAAACAAATAAATAAAAAAAGAACAAAAACAAAAGTATGTGTGTATTAAGCTATAAAGTGACTTTGTGGAACAGTTTGAATACAGACATAAACCATAATGCAAACATAAATATATTCACAATAATATATGAAAACTTCTGAAGTGATCTGAGGATTTAATTTTTGACACCATGAGTTTCTTTTTTTACGCATATGGGAATAAAAAGTATTCTAGGTGTTCTGTAAATTGAGAACAAAATATTACATCTGAATAATTGTAGTGGCACTTTTATTATTAAATGCTTGCAAGCATGAAAACAGAAAAACGTAGTCAGCATCTGCTCTGTCGTATTCTGCTCTAACAGAGATGTGCTAACTTCTTATGCTCTTGTTCACAGAAGATGTCATAAACAACACACAAACAAGACACAGTAAGATAAAACACCCCTGATGCGCTGATAGGAAAAGGAGGCCAGCTTGCTGAAGAAAACCAAAGCACCTATCAGACCAGGGCTCTGTGTTCCATTCAAATCTTAAGAAAAGTCAGAGTGACCTAACAACAGGGTGCATACACTTTATACTGGAAATTTCTATCGGCAGTGGAGATTAACCTCAAACAAAGTAACGAAAAAAAAGATATGGTGATGATAGCCAGAGGTGGTCCAGTAATTTAAAAGTGCTGAGCTGATCCTTGATGATATTAAATGTTCAATTAGATTAAATAGGTTTCACTTCTTAATGCCCCTTTTCAGAAATAAGCATTAAATTATGCATGTAAAAATTATATATGTCATAAATTATATTATTTGCATGTTATTTCATTTGTTTTTACAGGTCTGCCTGAAATAAAGTTATTTATTAATTCTTTCATTTAACTGTTTTAATTAACAACAGGATAACCAATCCAAATTTTTAACCAGCAGTTCATAAATATTTTCTTTTCTTTTTTCCCTTTGTTGTTAGGATTTTCTCCACATGATCTCATTCAAAGCATTTTATTCTGGCACTCTTTATACATATAGACCTTTTCTTGTTGGATCTGCTAAATTCTTTCTGGAGTTTCTTTCTGCTTCTGTTCAGCTCCTTACTAAGGTCTACCTTTACTAGCATCCCTCCTTCAGCTGCACTACCGTTTTCTTTGGCTCAACAGCCACAAATTTCACTCTACCTCAGTTTATAATGTCCCTTATATTTTTTTGTTCTATACTAGATTCATCCATGTCTGGACTGAGTTTGAAGTCTTGCTGTAAAGGTTCAAGAGTTTTTTCTTTCTTTATTGTAAATGTTCTTTATTTTGTTATTAGAGTATTTAGCTTCAACTCAATTACATCTCTGTATTTGAGTCCTTCACAAAACTAAAGTATTGCAGGAAATGTAATTTTACCCTTTCTTGTGTCTTTAGGAAACAACCTAGACGTGTTTCTTTGTTTATCTGTAAATTGTTATTTTAAAGTTTATAGCTGAAAAAGCTAACATCACCGGCAGTTATGCATTAGAGAAAGCTCTAAAGAAATGCTCAAACTCTAAAGAAATGGTCAAAGTAATATCCAAATTTTGTAATTTGTAGTAAAAAGTATCTTGGCGCTGAAATACCCAGGTTGGTGCTAATATGGTGTTTTTTTTCATAGGGCAGAAGTAGCTTCTGAACATCTTGAGAATTGCTTGTGCCGAAATCTGGATCAATTTGTTTTTGTTTCCACTTTTAACTAGTTTTAATTAGCATTAACAATATGTTGTAAGCACATATTTAGGTGCACATAATTTCTGTAATTAAGCTGAATTTTGTGTGAAAATGCAGAACATAGAATACTAGTAGAATTTACAAGATGCTTGTGTTGAAAGGTTTAAATATTCTTATTCATGTTAAAAGCCAAACGGATACTTAGCAGTTTTAGGCCAAAAAAACAAGAGCATAAAAATCCTAAGGGGAAATTATTATTTTCTGATATTTAGTTATTAACTAAGGTATACACTGTATTACATAGAAGGACTAACAGGAGTGGTGGTCTAGTGGTTAGAGCCTTCATCTTGGATGGTTGCAAAAACCCTGCTTCCAATCCCACAGACTGGACAGACTCCCTGAGAAATATTTTTAGAAGCTAGATAAAATAAAGTTTGTGCACAAAATAACAGCTTATTTTGCTTAATTATAAGCAATTTGGTTGGATTTACAGAAATAAGTTCTGAACTGTAACTTATATGGTTTTTGTTATCACCAAGTTAGTTTGTATCAGATATAAAATGTATTTATATTTTAAGTTGAATATCAAAACCTAAGAAATGTTAAAGCACGTTTGCTAACATATCCCATACTGAATTGTCCTACACTAAACTAGTGTCTGATATATTGATACAAATGAAGTCAGCCTGTAAACAACCTTACAGTAAAGATCAGGATCACAAAAAGTGTTATTGCATAGTAGAGTTTACAAGTATAAGACATTTGTTTTGGTGATAAGGTGTAAAAAATATGCGAGCAAACATACAACAGACTTAAATAAATCTGAGAATATATAGTTTTGATAAAATACAGGCTGTATAGTAAGAGCAGATATTAAAAATGAACAACAGCAGTTATGTTGAAATAAAAGCTATGTACACACATGTACTAAGATGTTCATTGCCTATTTATTATTATTATTTTTTCCTTCAACAGCAAAGTGTCAGTGGATGGACTAAAATACTGGGGCCTTACCACCTGCCTTAGTTCAATTATATTTTTAGCTGGCTTATGGTCTAAGTGTTGCAGCATTATCCAGGAAAATACCTGCTCTTATTATAAGCAGAGAAAACCCCCTTACAATTACAAACAGATAAATGAAAGCATTAGAATAAAAGAGTCAAATTATTATTTAAAAGTTTCTCTGCACCTTCCACTTTTTATTTCTGTCTCTGTATATACATGTTAAAAAACGGCTTTGTGTTCTACTCTCTCTGTCTTCGTGTAAGTTGACCGCTGTTTCCTTCACTCAATTATTTTTCCCCCAGTAGCAATAAGGATTAGAAATACTTTGACTGCAACAGAACGAAAAAAAAATAACCCCCCCAAAACTCAATATAATGTTAAATCCGTTTTCTGTGGCTGAGAAGATAAAAGAAAACAAAAAGAACCGCTCAGAAAATAAAAGTCATTTTTCTTTTAGGAGAGGACTTCAAACTTTCCTTTTTAATCATATTACCTGAAAAAAAAAGAAATGTGTTTGACTGTGAATATTTAACAAGTCTGATTGTTCATTAATGAAAACTATTTTCAGCAACTGATGCTGAACAGATCTCTACTTAGCTTACATTATTAGTAAATAGATATGCACTGATCAGGATTTTCGGAACCCATCATGATCACCAAAGTCACTATCTGCCGACCCCAAAATTGCCGATCACCAGTCGCAGCATCAAATTTATAAATTCTTCAATACTGTTGTCTCATGTACATTAAATTAAATTATTAAGTATAAAAATTAAGAGATGAGATAGTATCATGAATTGGCCGCTGTTTTCCTGAAACAAGCTTTTCTTAGATGACAAAAGATGAAGTGGGGAATGCTCTAAAGAGGTTTTAAGGTGGCCTTTAAAAAAAAAAAGTACTTTTAATTTAGCCCTAGAAGGACTTGTTACGGCTGCGGTGGGTCTCTGCATTTTCTCCTTTTAGGGTCCTGGAGGCAGGCCTTCTGCAGGTTTTATGTTTTTCCCTGATTGGTGCTCTGCTGCTTTAAAAGCTGTCATGCTGCAGCAGTCAGGAGGCTTTTCCCCTCTCCCTCCTCAGAACCCCAGTTGGTTTGGTTTGGATCTTCAGGATCTTTGGAGATCTTTTGTTGGGTTTGCTTGGCGTTTGCTTATTTCTAATTGGTTATGGGTTTTGTATTAATCTATTTTGGTTTCTTATTTCAGGTAATCCCCTTTCAGGTTTTATTTCTTTAACATAATTTAATAAATTTAATTTTTCATTAACTTAGAAAATCCTTGTGTGGTCTCCATTAATGTTACCCCACCGAACGAGCCAGGTGGACGTAACAGACTGTTTTGTGATCCTACCTCCAGCGCAGACACTGGCCAGCCGCCACCTTCTCTCTCCCACTGTGCCACTGTCCTTCGTCCACTTCAAGCTGTTAGCTTCCAGACGCTAGCAACAGCAACCTGCCGCCTCTCCCGTGCCATGATCCTCTCTATGCTGTTTATCTTGCAATGATTTCCAGCTGCTCCCATCTGTTCTCCAGAACTTTGGGAATTCAGACCAAAACAAACATGGAAAAAGCGCAGGAGAAAAATGCGTGTCCGCTAAGAGAAAACAAATAAATAATTCAAGAGCGGCACTTCAAATTGGTTGTCTTCATAATGATCGACAACCGGCCATGCAGATCAATGAACGCGTTAAAAAATCATATCGCTTTTTTTTTTTCTTAAATTTTATTTTATTTTTTTATTTTATGTTTTTTATATTTTTTATATATACAGTTAGGGCCAGAAATATTTGGACAGTAACACAATTTTCACGAGTTGGGCTCTGCATGCCACTGCGTTGGATTTGAAATGAAACCTCTACAACAGAATTCAAGTGCAGATTGTAACGTTTAATTTAAAGGGTTGAACAAAAAT
>JAUZNJ010033103.1:0-13335 GCA_034780135.1 Jordanella pulchra
GCTGACCCGGACTGCCATTGTTATGGGTTGGTTAAACTGGATAGACTGGCGGTAATCCTGCCACGTTTCTTTGTGGTACAAACCTCTGGTCCTTCCCTCAGTGATGCTAACTTCACCCCCAATGTCTGTTCATTCTTGATGTTCATGAATAGCACAAAACCAGTGCTTCTAACAGTCCAATCAGAACCGGGTTCTGTTTCACGTCCCATTCACACGATGATGGACGGAACCAAGTGGGTTCTGTAATGTTCCACAGACATTTTCTGAGTGAACGCCATCAAACCAGAGTCTACATAAAGTGTCTGAAATCTGTTTCTACAGGAGTATTTCCCAAAAAAATGTTTTTCTTTAGCTGTTTTGACCGAAACAATTAAAGACACCATGTGCACACGCTAGCTACCGGGTTCTGGATGCTGGTTCTGAGGGAACACAGTCGGATCCAGATGGTTCAGAAAACAGCAAAGCTTCTCTTCTGGTCTTCTCCATCCAACAACCTCAACGTTTCACTGAGATGAAGACAAACTAAAGACACTGCAGTGAAGACTGTGTGTGAGGACACTAAGCAGGACACAAGCGCGTCCAATCTTTGATTTGCTCAGAGTTTCTACAATTCACCGTCCAACGTAATGATGTCACCTTTATCCCTGAAGTCATGGGTGAATCCGAGGGATGGATGGACATAGCACTGACGGACGGACAGATGGACGGACGGAGGGCAACCAGGTGATGTTTCTAGCAGCTCAGGTGAAGGTCCTGGTGTCCTAGGTAACGGCCCATAACCCAGAAATAGATTGGGCAGGAGTCACTGGTTCGAATCCCGGCCTGATGACCTTTGCCACATATCGTCTCCTCTCTCTCTGTTCTGCCTACTTTCAGAAATAACACAAAATAAAGTTCTGTTCTGGTTCCGACTCGGTTTCCTCAGAGTCAGCAGACAGGCTGAAGGTTTCAGCAGACACACTTACTTCCTGCTCCATGCTCCTCCAAGTGGTGCCAGGTCACGGTTCAGCTCATCAGGGGTCCGATCGGTTCAGACGGACCGGGCTCGGAGCCGTGAAGCTCAGCGCTAAGCTAACAGCTCCAGCTGTGACTCAGCCTGTCCTCCTCTCACATGACTCTCCTCCTTCTGCACTAAACTATTTCTATTTTCAGCCGTTCTGCTCCGAGTTCAGAGGGAGAACGGAGGCCTGACAGAACCGCCTGCGTGGTTCTGAGGCTGCCACTGGTGGGTCAGTCAGTGTAAACACCACACCGGCTTTATTTATAAAGCAGTGTAGAAAAACCAGAACCAGAACCAGAACCAGACTGCTGCACATGCAGCCCACATTAAGAATTAGAAACCAGACAAGATAGAAATGAAACAAAAAGTCACAGCCGAGTCGACCCTTCAGGATGTGCAGATCTGAAGAGGATTCTTCTGCTCAGACCCAAAAAGGACAGAACCGACCCAGAGTCGACTCGGAGTTTACGCTCAGTTTGAGGCCCATTAAGGAGCTGCTGCTGCTGTTTGGACTGCAGACTTTTACACAACCGAGGGCCCCTAAAGGAGCCCTTTCTAACCCCGCAGCAGGGTCCGATACATCAGAACAGAACCCTGCTGGACACAGTGAGCTGCTGAATCCTCCACCTCAACAGACCCGTTTAAACGAAAAACTCAAAGCTGAAAAAAATCATTAAAACTGAAAAGTAATTTTGATACATTTGAAAAAATAAATTATATGAACAACCTTGAAGGGAAACCAGCTATGAAACACTTATGGGCCAAATGTTCCAGTATTGGGACATCAGGCAACGAGCCGTCTGCTGGGCCGCTCAGAACCAGGGTCCATAAGGTCAGAACCGTTCGGGTTTCTCTGCTCCACACTAAGGCTGAAACAATCACTTCATCATTGAAACAACCAACAACTAACTGGATAAATGAAGTTCAGTTAACTGGAATAAAGTGTCTGCAAAACATTTACTGGAATAAAAACCAACTCAGAGGTAGAAACAAGCCAGAACCGCAAAAATCTAAACATTTCTCATTTAAAATGGAAAAAGTGGGAGATTTTTATCTAGAACTTGTTCAGACTGTGAAAAAAGAAAATGTCATTTAGCAGCTTTTACCACCTGGTTATCAATCTTGTCTAAAATGTCAACAAATAAAAGATTTTTTTATTCTTATATTAACTTGTTGACAACTTTTTCCATCAATGTTTTTTATTATTTTCAACAATTATACATACCGTATAAACAAGTACCCTCTCAGATACACATCTGCATTTGAATACTTTTACACTTTTTGCAGAGACACAAACTGGTTACAAAGGCTCTGATATCAACCAGATTTCCAAGCTGTATTACTTAATTGTGCTCGTCGTCTTCAGATAAGTCCATACTTTCCACAAAAGCTATAAAGGGTCTCCATATATTTTCAAATAAATCACCTTTTACTTTTAGGAGATATGTTATACGCTCCAGGGGTAAAGTTGTCATCATTTGTCTGACCCAGTGCCTGATAGTTGGTGCTGCTGATTTCTTCCAGAAAAGTGCAATTAGACGTTTAGATTGTAACAGACATATATCGATCAATAACTGTTCACACTTGGTATATTTCATATTTTTGGGATATAAACCCAGAATGAAAAACCAGGATCCAGAGGAATTTCTTTTAAAACAAGTTGTTCTATAGTTTGCTTTACTTCTCTCCAAAAAATCCTATTTTTTTCATTGCATTCCCAGAAGCAATGAAACGGTGTACGCTTTTCGTCCGAGAGTTTTGTACATGCGTCTGGTATATTAAAATTATACCTGTTTAATTCAACTGGTGTAACATAAACTCGCATTAACCACTTATACTGTAGCAGCCTTGTTTGTTTATGAGCCTTAGAGCAGACAGACTGACACTCCTCCAATGACAAATTTATCCCTAAATCCTTTTTCCATGCATCTAATTTTAGAACTGAGTTTTCTAATGAATTTAAACTTATTAATTTATAAAATTCTGAAATTGCACCTTTGCTTGAACTATCTTTGCAGGTCATTTCTTCTAAGTTGGATTTTGGTGGTTTGGTTATATCATTGCTTTGTTTTGTCCAAATATAACTTCTAAGTTGAAGATATTTAAAAAAGGATTTTCTATGTATGTTACATTTTTGCCTGAGTGCTTCAAATGACATCATATGAATTGAACCTGCTGGATACAAATCTTGGACTTTGACTGTTCCATTAAGAGCCCATTGTTTAAACACGGCGTCTGATCTACCGGGACTAAAATGTAACCGGCTCTTTTGTAAATTTCTTTACTTCGTACCAAACTTAAACCATATTTCTAACAATTGGGTTAACTATTTTTTTCTTTAATTTAACTACTGTATCAGACAGAATAAACAAAGGAAGAGGTGGACTTACTGAATTAGATTCCATTTCTGTCCACTGGGGGGCATCTTTAGTACTAAAATGATATCGACTGGTCCTAAGCTGGGCTGCCCAGTAATACCAGATTATATTCGGGCACATCAGTCCGCCTTCACTGTAGGGTAACTGTAAAAGAGACAATCTAACCCTGGCGCGTTTATTTTTCCATATAAAGCTAATCATTAACCTCATCATTTTAATAAACCAGTCTGCAGGAGGCAGCAGGGGAACATTCTGAAAAACATATAATATTTTTGGAAGTAAACTCATTTTGTAAATGTTTACCCTACCGATCAATGACCGGGGGAGGGGCATCCATCTATTGACATTCTCAGTAATCTCTTTTGTCAAACGTTCATAGTTTTTTTTGACGATTACATCCAAATTAGAAAAAACCTAAATTCTTAAGTAAATTCACTAACAACTTTAAACTGAAAAAGAACCCGAGGTAGTGTTTCATTTTCTCTCTCATCCAATAACAACGCAGATGATTTCGATCTGTTAATGACATACCCTGAAATGTGACCATACTCCTCTATTAGTTTTAGCAAAGCTGTGACAGATCTATTTAGGTTTGAGATGAACAGGATGACATCATCTGCATATAATGAGAGTCTGTGCTCTACTTGTCCAATTGTAATACCTGTTATAGATTGATGAGACCTTACAGCTATGGCCAGAGGTTCCATTGCTAACGTCAATAGCAATGGGGACAACGGACACCCTTGACGGCGTCCACGTTTAATAGTGATTGGGGTTTTAAATGTATCTCCATTACCAAATCGACTTAAGACATTAAAAGGTAGGGCCACTCAACCCTGTCGAATGCCTTCTCGGCGTCTAGAGAAAGCAGAGCCTTATCAGATTTGTTGTCTAGACCATGAATAATGTTAAAAAGCCTTCTGACACTATGCAGACCTTGGCGTCCAAAAACAAAACCATTTTGATCCCTATGCATCACTGAAGGAAGTGAATCTTGCAAACGTTTTGCTAATAATTTGCAAAGTATTTTAAGGTGGGCGTTAAGTAAGCTTATTGGTCTCAGGTTTTCACACTTATTGGGTTTCCCTGGCTTGGGTAACAAAATAATTAATTAATAATAATAATTAATTATTGATTTAGGGAGCCCACCATGAGAAAACGCTTCCTGAAACATCTCTAATATAGGCTTTATTAGTTGCTCTTTAAATTTCTTGTAGAAATCTATGGGGAACCTTGGGCGTGCAGGTGGCGCAGTAGTTAGCGCGCACAACCCATGTACAGAGGCCTTAGTCCCCAACGCCGGCGACCCAGGTTCAAATCCGGCTTGTGGTCCTTTCCCGCATGTCTCTCCCCCTCTCTCTCTCATACCCGCCATCCTGTCAGTCTACTGTCAGAAAAACGAGCCACTAGTGCCATAAAAAGCTAAAAAAAATAATGTATCGGGAACCCATCAAGTCCTGCTTTTTTCCCCAAATTCATGCTGTCAATAACCCTACTTTTTTCCTCTTTATTAATTTCAGCCTCCAATTGTTGTCTATAATCTTCATCTATACTTGGAATATCTAACTTGTTAAGAAAAAGATTATATTCCTGTAATTCAGAGGTATCTTGAGAATCATAAAGTCTTTCATAGTATTTTCTAAATTCTTCATTAATTTCGGTCGGCTCTACCACATTTTCCCCTTCACTATTGATAATAGATGTTATGTTTTTTTAGGCTTCCATCTGCTTAATTTGTCACGCTAAAAGTTTCCCAGGCTTTTCTCCTTGTTCATGGAACGATTGATCTAACCTTAATAAACTGGAGGCTGCTCTGTCAGCAGATTTATTGTGTTGTGCTTTTAACAGCAATAATTCCTTCTCAGCTGATGAGTTGGCATCTCTAAAAACCTGTTCTTCAAGTGTTTTTATTTTAAACTCTGTTGCCTTTTCTTACGTTGTTCTTTAGATTTTGATGAGGTGTAACCAATTATGTAACCCCTTAAACAGGCATCCCACGTTTTGTGGTCCAAAGTCAGTTAATTTAGATTGCGTGGTTGTTTTTGCCTTATCCTTGCTAGTTTTTCCAGGGCCAGGCATTGTTGTGTCCAAATCAAGTTCAAATAGAACTATTAGGAGCGTTTTGAAGTCTAATCAATGGATTGTTGTAGAGAGCAGTGTCGAACGTGACCTTCTAGCTCGCAGCCATAACCGGAAGTCCTGACAACTTTTTAGATGAGAAAATAACTGGCTAAAAATCTTATAATCAAATTGCTTAATTCCCAAACTTTCATCATGTTTTTTTTCTTTCATGTTTAATGTAATAAAAGTTTATTTTGTCAAGTTAAAAATGTTGATATATACTAAGGAATGATGGGTTACTAAACATATCTGTTTTTGTCAATGAATCCAAAGGGTGGATTAATGGGTTGCTAACATGTCTGCTAGCTGTAGCCGTGGAGGATTAGCTGATCTCCTGACGGCTCGTCTGGTCGGAACATCAGCAGCTGAGCTCAGCTCCACGGTGGTCCACAGACCGTCAGCCTTGGTAGAGACGGAGGACAGTCAGAACTCAGGCCTCATGGTCAGACGACCAGTGGAGAGGAGGGACGGGCATTCAGCCAATCATTAATGTGGAAATACTGCCATACACTGATAATATTGTTAGAATTATTATTACTTTACCCTCTTTGATTGGATTCACTGACCTCTGAACTGACAGATTACAGCAGCTGACCTCATCCAACATCAGCGTCTAACCGCACACATGAGCCACTGGAGGAACAATCAAAAGTTCCTACAAACAGTCCTACAGCTGGCAGAGCAGCCCGACCCGTTTCCAAGCCAGAGGTTCAAGGGTCAACAAAGTTCATACGTGTTGGAGATCGATGGGAGGAAACTTCTGAAACATGTAGAGACGCGTCAAACCTCTGAGTCTCATCATGGCCACTATTCTAACTGCCAGAAAGTGAGAGAGAACAAGACCTGAAGGAGCTAACAGGAAGCTGCTTAATCAACACCATCCATTCATTTCATTTGACGTTTTTTAAAGATTTCACTTTTGGTAAATTCCAGACTGTCTTCTTGCAGTGACCTGTTTGGGCTGCCATAGCTCGGATGTCACACTGTCCGTTCTCTGACGCACGAAGCAGCTCGGTCTCTGTGAAGCTTCAGTCTGGTTTATTTTCATTGTTTGTTGTCAAACATGATTGTTTTACCAGCAGGTTTTTACAGCTTCGATCCGTCATTAAAGTTAGTTTATCAAAGTGATGTCTGAATGTTCTTATTTGTTTTTGTATTTTATAATTTCATTTATAAAATTTAAGTGAGGCAAAAGATAAGCCATCAATCAGGTAGAAAAATAGATTTCTAAGCCATGTAATAAAAACAGCTGGCGGTCTGATATCTCCGACTGTTTCTTCTCTGTGATTAGAACATTTTCTTGGTTCTGTTCAGCTGGTTCTACTGGAACCAGTGCTGCTGCTGGACTGCAAAGGTTCTGCTGCACACTAACACGAAGGCAGGATGTTCTCATCCAGCGGTTTGGACTCTAGGAGAAACGAACAGATCTGGATTCCAGCAGTTAAACTAGTTTTACACCCACAGCTTCCTGCAGGTCGTTGACCTCTGACCCAGAAAGGCCGGTCTGATCGCTGACTGCGCTCCGACCCACTTTAACATTTGGTGTATTTCCACTGCTGCTCGGTTTTCCTAGTTTAGAGGCAGCCTTTAATGGGAACTGATCACTGCTCAGATCGGGTTTTCATCAACCCTGGTCCTCCAGGCTCACTGCCCTGCATATTTCAGATGTTTCTCTGCTTCCACACACCAGATTCAGAGGATTGCAGTCAAGACAATCCTGTTAATCTGCTATGAACTGATATCAGGTGTGTGAAGATTGAAAACATCCAAGGCACGCAGGCAGAGACCCGATGAGCAAAAGCAAAACAATGGCTTAGATAGCAGGAGCTTTAATGGTCAGAGATGCAAACTTTAATCGTCCATTTACCAAAGATCCTTTCATTCAGGCATCAAAGTAGAATTTGAAATGGATATCTGATGCTTTAACATGGCTGCCTTGGCTTTTATCCAAACCTATTTGTAATGAAAAGAAAACAAGGGAAGAAATTCAAACAATGAGGATGGGAAGCTTTATTTCTAAACATCTGGAACAAACACACACAAAATAAAAGCCCCCAAACAAATATTTCTTAATAAAAAAATTCTTAATAATAAATGAAAACACTAGATAAATAAGTTTATATATCAACAAAAGGATTAAACGCTAAAAATAAAAAAAGACAGTTTTATAGTAAACAAATGTAGGAGAAAGGAAGTGATTAAAAACAACAAAACCTTTAAACCCCCCAAAAATAAGTGCTCTAAAAATGTTATTGTTTTAACTGAATCCAAACTACATGTTTGAATTTTGTTATTTGAAATTAGACCAGCAGAGGCATCCAGTGCTACTGAAGAGCAGTTTTAGAGAAAAAAAAAACCCTCCCAGAGCGTTAAAGGTTATATTACCATCACATCCTGCTTTGTAGTCCCGGGCAGAATCACGTCACTCATTTTTAACGGCTAAACAGATGAGTCGGTCTGTGCTCTGACTGCAGGCGGTTCGCTGCACAGCCTGCAGAGGTTTGGAAGTGGGAGGGGCTTACTGAAGGCGGTAAAGTCGCAGCAATTGATGCTTTTACTGATCATTAGATGTGCTCCATACTTGGCTGCAGAGCTGGGTGAATGATTGGAGCAGAACGTTAGCACCTCCCTTCAGGAAATGTCAAATACAATTCTGTTAGTCTCCCTGAAAAGCTAAAAGCGACCCTATTACAGGACCAACGGGGCTGCAGCTTAGCGGGGTTCAGAACTCATCCCCACATGGTGGGAATGAGGGGAGGATCAGCCAGGAACCAGAGGGACCTTATGGTTCAAATAAAGTCATCAAATGACATGAAACATCAAAGTTCAGCACATGGACAGATATATCTGTTAGGGTTTGATTATAGCAGGAAGCTGCAAAGGATGCAAGGCAGGAAAAAGGAGAGAAGTACACAAGGAAGCGAAGGAGAGGTGCTGTATGCTGCTGTCGGGTTATTTTCTAAAATATCTACTCTAGAGCTTTAGATTAGGCTGTTCTTTGCAGCAGCAGCACCTACTGGTTAGGGGAGAAACTGCAACCCAGGTGTGTAACTGGGACGGTTGTACCCATAGTACTCTGTAAGTACTATAACACTTTGAGGCACTAAACCTTTTCATTTAAAGTCAGACTGAAAAATAACCAGAAGTGTATGAATACTTCTAGCTAACAAAGCGGTGTGGCAGAGAAGAGACCGGCTTTCTTTCTTTAAATACGCGAAATAAAGAGATTAAAACACCTGAACGATATTTAAATGATTTCTGTTGAGATTTTATGCAGCTTAATCCAGTTAAAAAGACTCAAAGAGCCCCTCAGGTTAGAACCATGAGAATGCTAATATTAGCATTGCTAACACTGCTGACAGCTAGCTAGCTGACGCATGGTTTCCATCTTTTATCTCTCTAGGCCATGACAGACATGCTTTAAACATGCTGGTTGGTTTTTATCGATTTCTTTTAATACTTCAAAATAAGAGTCTCAAACATTGACACCAGCTACAACTTCAGCTTCATATTCGGAGTGAAAAATAACGTCAACAAACAGACAAACTCGTCATTACATCCCAGTGAGTCTGTCAGGTGAAATGGGTCAGAAGTCTTCTGGGCTGAACTCGGTTCATCTGGTTTAACAGTCAACCTTCTCTAAGCGAGGCGTTTCTAGATCTGAATCTAATGAAAACCTAAAGGATCATTTATTCCCAAACCAACGGATGGTTTGAGGTCGTTGGAGAAGCATCTCTGCCTCATTATGCTGGATTTATCCAACATTAGCGTCTTCGGTTCCATTGGGAGAACGAGTTCCTTCCAAACATGGATGAATCATCTAGGCCTCGACCTACAGACTCTGGGTGGACTCTAATGACGTCCACAAGGGGCCTCGGCGCAGCAGTCCGAGGCTCAGAACAGCTGTAAGGATCTGAGCAGATCTTCTGGCTCTGAGGACATCCTCAAACATCACCTGCTGAACCAAGAAGACCCTCAGGTCAAAGTTGGACATATCCAGTAAAGGAAGGCGGTGATGCCTCCCACAGACGCCTGTGAACCCCTCCTGTCTCTGGGCTCAGAGCAGCAGGTGTGTGTGGAGAAGGCGGACGTCTGTTTCCTCCTAGTTTAACTCGGTTTGCTGACAGTTGAACAAGTTTTTCAGGAAACGGTTTCTGTGTCTGATCGGCCTGAAGATAAGCAAACAGTCTGATCACCTTCATGATGAAGATGTTTCCATGAAGCTTATCTGCACTGGAACCAATAGTCAACATGCCGGTTCCTCTGACAAGAGTTCTGATCCACTGGTCCACATCCACAGCGCCATGCTGAACCGGACCCACAGAATTAACACGAAATCACAGAAATTAGCCTGACGAATTAGACTTCTTCTACCTCAGGTACCTGCTGATGCTCTGGTACCACTGCTGTGGACCCAACAATCCACCAGAACCATTGGAGCAGAACCCAAACAGATACGAGAACACAGCCGGGGTGTGATGACTGGGTGTTGGAGCTAGCCACGGAGCGGCAGTCGTCCTTCCACCACATTTTCCACATTTGGGAGGAAAGCGTTCCTTACATTCAGCTCACCTACTGATGGTTCTGATTAGAGTCAGACCGGTTCGGGTTTTATGAGGCCATGTATGGCACTGATTATTCTGACCTCTGTTCCCTGATTAATTGTGCCGGTTCTTTGGGTCGATTTGCATGAGAACAAATGGGGTCAGTTTTCTGGTTTCTGCTCGACCCGAAGGAAACGCTTCCATTATTCCAAGTCCTCGGTTCTGGGCAGCGAACATCTGGGTCACAGGTCGGCAGGTCAGTTTGTTGGTTCTGGTGACGCTCCAGCCCCAAGAGGCTGAGAGAAGAACCCGGTCCAGTCTCAGTCAGACAGATGATCCGGGAGAAAGGACGGACGGTTCCGAGTCCAGAGGCTGAAGGTCCTCAGAACCTAAAAGAACATCTGTTCATATTCCAGTCTGAGGAGGTTAGCCTGATCTGTTGGTTCTGATCCGGTGATTCTGCTGCTGCCTCCTCAGTCATTAGACAGGCCAGCAGAACCACTTCAGAACCAGTACTGGACCTTGGACAGTGCGCACCCTGCCTTTCTGGGTCATTCTGCGACCCTGTCCGGTTCTGACTCTGCACAGGATCTGCGTCCTGGATCCGTTCATGTTGGATCCTCTGGTTCTGGTTGGGTCAGTCATTTCTGGCAGCCATATCGACCAGGTCACAGCAGGACACAGCTTGGCCGTCACGGTTCTCTCCAGAATTATCTGGTACCGCTGCAGGGTTCTGAACGTGGTGCAGCAGAACCCAGAAAGCAGGGGAACTGGACCAGAACTGCACTGAGACTTTCTGTTGTACCAAGTCCAGCTGATTTGGATGTGATGACTGGTTCTGGATCAGAGTGGGCCGGTCCTGAGCAGAACTGCAGTTTAACTTTTGTTTTTTTGCAGTGTTCAGACCAAACAGCTCGGTCCAGAACCTTCAGACTGGTCTGAGGTTCCTATTCCGACCCGATTCTCCATGAAATTATCATCCTGCTAATAGCTAAAGTTCCACTGGAACCAGAACCACGGTCATTAAATCAGATCAGCAGCGAACCGATCTGAGCTCAGACCCAAACAGCAAGAATCTGTTTCAGATGCAAATCGATACCGAGGCCAACTGGACTCGGTTCTTCTCGCCGAGACATTTCAGTTTCCTAAAACTGGAGGTTTGTTCGTCCAGGAGCCGATATTTCCTCCATCATTGTCGGTTAAACCGGGAACAGCGGCTCGCCGACCCGTTTAAACCCGGCAACAGCAGCACATCGTCTCAAAAACTGGCGACTTGCCCAGGGACCCGGGTTATAATGCCCTTCAAATGATCGGCTCTAGTCAGTATTCAGTGGGAACAACAAAGCCGGGTCGACCTTCTAATTTACGTGACACCACTGATCGGAACCTACAGACATCAACACCCGGCGCCAGAGAAAACGGTAAAAAACGCTAATTCCTGGCTTCCTTACATGTTGCTCCATTGTTTACAGATTTAGGTGTCTGGTGACGTCATCACGCTGGGTTAGCGTAGCAGCAGCTACACAGCTGCCAGCGGGGGTCAGACTCCGATATTTTTCGTCCATGTGAAAGGAGCCGAATTTCAGTTGTACTCAGAAAAGTAGTGAGGAAGTTTCTGTTTGAGGAGAAAACGTTTCACGCACAATGCTTCTCTGTCTGATCAAACCTACAGTGTGTCCCCAGAAAATGACTGTTCTGGATCAGAACCAGCTGTTTGGATCAAGTATAATCGGCAGCAGGAACCAGAAGGAAAAGGTGGATCGGTGCCTTTGACGCTGAGGATGAACAATGGCTGCGGGTTTAGAAGAGGAAACGAGCTGAGAAACATTCCTGATTGGACCCAGAAAGGTCCAGTTCCTGAAGAACTATCCCGCATAGAGACCCGGCAGCATGCTGAGGAACCGGGTCAGAACCCACGCGGTTATCTGTGTGTGTGTCGCACCTTGCCGCTGAGGTCGTTTTGGTTTCTAGCCGGTCCGGTGCGTCTCAGTTTGATGGACGGGGAGCGCAGCAGGTTCTTGAGCCGCCTGCGGATGGTTCCGCTTCCCTCCGCCGACATCTCGTCGCCTTCCACCGGCAGCTCTCGTGTAGCTCGCGGTCAAGCGCTAACCGCCCGGTGCTGGTCCGGGCATCCTGTCCACGGTCCGAACTGGGCCGGAGCCTCTCAGACAGCCTGGGCCCGGTTCTGTAGGCGTCGGTCCGGTTCGTACACGCTCGCCATATATTCCGCTGCAGTAAAACGTTGAACCCAAACAGGCTGAAGCGATGCACTCAGACAGCGTCAGGTACGCACGCGGCACTAGCAACTGTTTCCGGTTGGGCTTTTCACAATAAGACTGGTCCAGAAAGCTGAGGAGCCCGAGCGGTTCGCTTTGGATTAGACCGACCTCGTCAAGCTGTGACCCAATCAGGAGGCAGAGAGCGAAGAAGAAAACCTGAGGCTGCGGCTCACAGAAACATCTGGATTCTTTCTGAACATGCTGCTGGATTTTAGACCCATTAAAACAACATAAATCCTTCTGAAGCAGTCAGATCCAAACCACTGGTTCCGCCCAGAACCTCCAGGCTATCATCTTCTCTCACAGCTCAGTGGTTAGCAGCTACTAACCAACACCTTTATTCCGAAACCATACAACTGTTCTGATTCCATTTACATGTTTTCTGGTAGGTGGGAGGAAAGCAGCTCCTCTCAGGCTGGAACCAGTACCACCTGTTAGGTTCTCCTGTCTGCTGATGAACCCAAACCTTTTCCTCCCAGAGGTGGTAGAACTGGACTGATGGAGGGTCAGGATCAGAGTGGACCACCACCTCCAGACGGACCTCAGCTGATTCTTCTGCAGCAGCTGGTAGATGGAAAGAGATATCTTAACTGTCATCCCAACGTCGCTCCGACTGCAGCAAAATACTGATTAAGCTACAGCTTGGAGCAAAAACTCATTAGCTTCCCAGAAAAGGCTTCTTTTCAAACCCACATCGTCTCCAAGTTATCAGAAGTTATCAGCAAGAGAGACAGCAGAGGATTTAGATCAACAATTCATGTGTTAGAATGGCCTAGTGACCCAGGGGTCTGCAACCTGCGGCTCCGGAGCCACAAGTGGCTCTTTGGACCCTCTGCAATGGCTCTGAATGGTGGCTAAAAATGATAAAGAGCCGACTAATGCGTTTGAATATAGTATATTAACAAATGACATTCTTAAGCAGCTTTTTAAAAGAATATTTACATTTGATTTTCCCCACAGATTGGCATTAAAGAGCCAGGAATTTAAGATCTATTAAACAAATTCCTATATGA
>JAUZNJ010033104.1:0-13335 GCA_034780135.1 Jordanella pulchra
ACCAAAGAGGCAGAACTATGTGCTTCTTGGCCTACTGTGCCTTCACACAGTACGGGGGTTCAGCAGAGCACACCTTTGTGGGAGGTGTCCTGTAGAGTCAGCTGGGGGGAGGGCTGCAGAAGAGGGGCTTCAACAAATGTCCAGCAACACTGGAGGCACTCTGCACCTTTATCCAAACGCAATGGCTGAAGATGAAACATGGACATTTGTGTTCTATGTCCAAAATTTTCCTTCATGGTTTTATGGAACTACAGCATCAAGAATGATATTTCTGTTCTATTGGAGACACTGACTGACAACCAATATGGGACAGTGCACATTAGACTAGAATATGAACTGATGTAAAGTGCACAATTGAGAACAGTCGTGTCGTAATGAGATAGAAGTGGAATGCATTGTTAAGGAACAATATCTGATATTTATTCATTCATTCATGTAGTTCCTCCAGGGAAGGGTCTTTATTCCATAAATCTACCTTTATAACTCCATTAATGTACAGAACCAGTCAAAAGATGGGACACACCTTTCTAATTAGTAGTTTTGCTAAAGTACATTGAGTTACACAGCAAACAAAACATGTTAAATAACTGAAAGCATCTTTAATATATTAGATTTTCTAAAACAGACCAGTTTGTTTGGATTACTGATTTGAACACTCTGGGTATTTTCTAAATGAGCTTCAGGTAGTCCCTGAAATGGTTTTCCTCTTTAAAAACTTCCCATGGTAGCAATTAGGGATGCAAATCAATAATCGACTTATGATTGTTAATTAGCGGTTTATTGGATTAAAGTTAGAACTATTTACAGTGTATTAATGTTACCTCCATCCACCAAATGGTGCTGTTCATTCTTAGGTGAAGAATCACTAGTATTTGCAAAATAAGTAATGCCAGAGCTTTAATGGTAGAACAGAAACATGAATTCATCGAGAGTCTGGCCTGTGAATATTTATGTTGTCTAATGGTGATAAATATTCAGAATTGACTTTTTCTCATTTTTTTTCCTAAAAATTTTAAACTTCTTAGATTATTACCTAAATGGCAGCCATTTTAGCAGCTTTTTAAAGGCTGCTAACCGCACAAAGTCTCTCCTAGTACTAAATGTTGGATTATGCTACAGAGCTACTGTATTCAGTAACACAGCTCCTACCCATCTCATTGGGACAAGTGATAAATACTCTGACAGTATGTTAGAGCGTCATACCCTCTTAATCATAGTTTATCACTGTACATTGGAAATCATAAATGTTTCACAATTTTAATTAAGCTTTTTTGATTTAAGAACGTAATAAGTTCCTGTTTTGCTATATCTCTTAAATATGTCTAGTTTAATACTGTGTCAGAATAAATGTTGTTTTGTTTATTCAGTCAGTATTTAGTACTGCTGGCATAATAAATTGTTAAAATATGAGGATTTACTTCTTTTTTCCAATCAGCCTATTTAAAAAATGATACAAGAGTAAGCTAAGTTTATTTTTTAAATTTCTGCTAATCATTTAATTATTAGTTGATCGATAAAGATCATTTAAGTTGAGATAAATTCTTTTACTGATAATTTGCATCTATAGAAGCTATAAAAACTGATAAGGGAAACACTGACTGAGAACTTCTGTTCAAAAATATTGACTGACAACACAATGCAGTGCCTCATTTTCCTCACTATGAAGGTGTCATGCTGTTGGGATGGTTTTCTTCAGACAGGTTAAGGATGCTGCTCCGAGTGGATGTAGACCTAAAGCTGACCTTTGAGAAGAACAAAAAATCCTAGCATGCAAACAAAGCTAGAATGCAGTGGGTTTGATCAAAGCCTCATTAAATGTTAGAATTGGATGTTGCATAGATTCACTCTCGACAGGAACTAAATCAAAGTCCAGCTTTTACTGATGAAAGCTAAATAAATTCACACTCATATTTCACTACTTAAAATTCTTCACTAAATGTGCAGCCCCAACATCAACTAGCCCGAGTTAATTTATCTTTTTTATAAGCGAACACTGATGACATAACATCAATAATCTATTAGCATATTAAACATGAGCAATCTGGTCTCAGCCAGGCTCATTTACATCTCTTTGCTTCTTTCTTATATCCTTAACTCACATATGCTGCGTTTTAATGACCAAATTTACAATAATGCCGCTCTCAGTCACACATATCTCTGTCACTGCTGTTAGAAATCAAATCACAGTCACTTTTAAAGCTCTGCAGGCTCAATGCTCTGCTATGATGTAAACCAGATGGGTTTTTTTTTGTGCAACATCAGCTGAAAGAGGCTTTGCTTCATGGAACTGAAATAGAACGAATGCTGGTGTTATGTCCATATGTCAATGAAAAAGAATCTTAAAAGATTTAAAGTGACAGGAAACATATAAAAGGAAATAGATGTATGTGCAACAGCTTGACTGTTTCGCTCGTAAAAAGCTAAATGGCATATTCTGGCTTCCAGGAGAAATTGTGTCAAAATTCTTGGATTTTGTATTTTGCTTCAAACTGTATTACTATGTTTAATTTGGCAGTGATCTATTCTGTTGTTTAAATTCAAAATGAATTGGTCACTTTCCTTGAACACAACTCAGTCACTTTCTTCCTAAACCATTTAAACAATAGGTAAAAGGTATTGTCACAGGATTGGATTCTTCTTACTCTGACTGATATTTATGGTGCTCTGGAAATTGTCTTTTCAGACTTTGAATATGAATCCAGAGTTGTGGGATAGGCTCCAGTGTTGTGTGACAGTTAATCCTTCTTAAATTTCCCCTGATTTCTTTAGCTTTGCATATCCTGATGTTAAGTTTCGTGAACAGCAGATGGGTGAGGAGAACATGCTTTCGTGGACACAATGCATTTGCACCAACAGCACTTTGTGTGTGAACATGAAAACAGAATATTTCAGGAAATGAATTTATCTCATTACATTGATTTTCATTTGTTATTAAAAATCTTCTTGAGCATGAAGTCACATCTGTCACATAGTACACAAGATGACATACTGATGGTGATAACTGTGACCTCATGCCTAATTTTTTACTTTAGGATGCTTGGTTTTGCAGGTAAACTGGATATGATTTATTTCTTTTTAAACAAGTTCAGTCAAAAGTACTAATATGAAAGTTGTTCATAGATAATATCTACACAGTACTTTGTTCTTTAAGTACATAAAAAAATAATGTGGAATCACCAAGATATTAGATGCTTGCTAGTTGTTTTTGTCTTCAGACAATATATCTACTATAGATGTTCTCTTTAGGACTTGAAACAATGGTGTTAATGTGACTAGAGACGCTTCAGTAGTTCCAACAGATACTACCTTCCTTTTTCTGTGTTGTTAAAATTGCATGTTTGGAATAGAAATGTGCAGTTTAAATCCTTTGTTCAGTCAAAAGTCTGTAAACATGCGAATGATCTTGAACAAAAACCATGGGCAGAAACGTAAGTCTCTGGGTAAACAAAACCAGTCACCAACAGCTAAAAATGCAGTGAAAGGATCATTTTCTGAAGGATACTAATCCACAATTTCAACTTTAAGTGTAAAAGAAGACGTTTCTCTTCCCTGCATCATAAAAATACGTTTTATAGCATACCAACCCCCCACAAAGTTGGCATCTGTAACTTTTCATTAAGACAAGCTATAACCATTTAAATTGTTCTTCCAGGTAGATGATTAGCTTGAGACATTTACCTCTAAATAACAGCGCAGTGGTTGAGACTACTGAAAGGCATTACATAAGCCGGTTAGCCCTCCATGTGAACTTAAAGCAACACATCAAAGGTTTTAGGTTGTTGCACCACAGCAGCAATGGTTGAGGTTCACTGAAGTGGAAATTTCACCCTGCGATGGTAATTCTGTGTTTTTATGCTGTGTTTCTGTCAACACTGCAGCCCCATTGAAAGGACAGAATTAGATTTAAGCATGACACCATCGCCTGCCGGGAGCAAACCGATACACACGGCGCTTTAAAAAGCCTGTAAGTGTTTAGTAGTAAAGTATGTCAAGATAAGATAGTTGAATACTTAATCCAGACCCTCTCATAATGTAACTATGAGAATCTATATTTTAACAAACTCAAACATAACTCGGATTTCTTTGATTTATTTTTTTTCTCTTCCAAAAAAAAGTTCAACTCCCTTAAGGGCTCTTGAGTTCCAGTCAGTAACTTCGCTCTGCATATTTAACCTAAAATGACTTCTGAGTACTTGTGACTGTGCATGTGTGAGTTTCCATTAAACACCAGAGGGTCTGCCTGTGCTCAATTTCCAAAAGCATGTGTCCACATTTTAGCAAGATGTCTGTACCCTGTGACCATGTGTCTTTTATAGAGGATTTCAAGGGTAATCTGAGTTTCCAAGAAAGTAAAACCACAACTTGGTGACATTTTAACAATTTACTGTTGGGTGTCTTTATATGTGGGAAGTCTGTAGATCCTCATTTTTTAACTCACTTATGAGTCCTGAACAAACAATGTGGATCAAGGAGTGCTACACTACATTTAAGAAAAAAAAAATTATTTGAATTTGAAAGGTTATTTGTTGTTGTTGCTGTCCTGTTTCAGCATAAATTGGAAATGAAAAAATAACAGTTAAGTTGGAAAGAAACATTTTTAAAACATTTTGCAAATATTAAAAGTAAAAGACCTGCCTTCTGTTAATTAGCTTGTAGCTTTAGCTTTTAATAACAGTTCAATTTATTTCTATTGTGCCGACTCACAACACATGTCATCTTAAGCCACTTTACAAAAGACAATTCAAGCATATCATCCTGTCAGATTGATTTAAAGTTTCTATTAAGGAAAACGATCTGATTGACTCTCCAACAATCCCTCAAACTGAGCATGCATGGAGTGACAGTGGAGAGAAAACACTCAGTTTTAACAGGAAGAAACCTCCAGCAGAACCAGCAGTCATCAGCTGCAGAGAGAAGCAGAGACATTAAAGCTAACTGCTAGCTAGCTTCATAGGTTGCCCTGACAGAGACTGAAACAGTTTAGCGAGAAGCCCTGAGTCGGTTTTCAAACCAAGATGGATGAAAGAGAGTAGATCCAGTTAGTCACAGTGAAAGATAAGCCCAGAGTTATGTGTTGCAGACAAACAGGACTAAACACTGAAAAAAGGTATAACATCTTCATCTATAATCAAAGGCGATGAAGGAAGGAGCAGCTACTATTTCAGTGTCAAGATAAACCAGTCAAACACTTAATCCAAACAATAATGTCATAAAAAGTGTTAGTATTCAGTATATAAACATGATGTTGAAACACACCCTTAGTCACCGCGAAGGCTTTACTAAGGCATACAAAATCAGATTCAATCAACAGATTATTTCCACTTTTTTCTGAATATCTTTAATTTAATTACAAAATAGAATCCCCACTATCTTTTTGTTCAAAAGTAATACTTACATTCTCACAATTTCAACTTTATTCTTTAATGGAATATTAAAAATATTAATATGCTGAGAAACATCCACCATTTTTCCATCTGGTCCTAAAACTCCTTGTGAAAAAAGGGATTGATTCAGTTGAAAGCTATTTCTATAGCTATTTATCTATTTATATATATATATATTTATATATATATATATATATTTATATTACAGAACAGTTATAAAAATAGCTTTGTTCTTACAGAACAGGTTCCAACACTGAACACAAGTAAATTTCTTTGTTTTCCTTTTCAGTTTCAGTTGTTCTTGCTTGCTCCCTGGAGTACTGACAATAACCCCATATCTCCCTGTTGGCTATAGACAATTAAAGGCCCAATGCCAGTTTTCTTGCTCTAAAGCCTTTGACACTCTTGTCCACCCACAAAGATGTCAGAGTAACCTAATGTATTATAAAAAGACACCATCTTGACTGACATGTTGTCACTCCTAACTTGTCACATATGGACATCTGGTCCAGAGGTTGCTGTGGAGGCTTTCATGGTGCACAATTACCTCTTAAAAGTCAATTCTTTGTATTTTTGTGAGATTTATAATGAGACAAAAATTGAAAGCTGAGTTTCTGCAACAAAAATGTAACAAATAACATTACTACAAACAATGTGGATAGATATGAAGTCAGAATTCTCCCAAAAGGATACAAGCTTAATGAAACCAATACAAGCAGTTTTATTTAAAATTCACATATATAAACGTTTCCCCATTTTATGTTTTATGCATGCAGATTAAACAATGAGGCCCTCAATAAGCCACAAGCACTAGTGCATGCTCCTTCTCTGCATTCATGGCTCACTTTTTATGAGGCTGTCGATCTTTTTCCTACTGTTTACATGTTGACATCCAGTCTTGTCAACATTTGTCACTTTGAAAAAGTAAACTGCCTGTGATTAGCTACTTTTCAATCAATACTACTGCTTGACACAGTATTGTTTTCCTGCTAGTTATGGTTAGTAATGTTAGCAAAGGTTTTAAGGCTAATTGCTGTCCAAGAAACTCAAAAACATGTAAGTAAAATTTTTTTGAAAAAAAAAAAAAAAAATCGAAATAAAAAAACCTAATAATAAACCAAGTGATTACATTTATTTTAATTTAAAAGTAAATCTCTTTGCTTATAATGGATTTTTGTTAATAATTAAAAGTAAGTGCATTTTTGCCATAAGATGTTAAAAATAGACCAAAAAATAGTTCATTTACAGTTCCGTACTTTAATGCAAACCATTGAAAACAATATGACAAATTAACAAGAAATTGTACATATTTGTGAAGTTTAAAGACATTAAAAACTTTTTCATACATTTCCATTAGAGGAGGAAGGTATGTGTGGTGTGATAAGCAGTAGAATGGTTCTGTAGGGGTGAAACAATTAATCATGATTGATTTTTTAAATAATCTTCATCTTATTTGCTAATCAAATTGCTACCTATTGTATAGCATTAACACCCAGACATTAAAACATGGAATTAGCTGAAAGAAAAACATATTTACAGCAGCAGTTAACGCAAACCTAAAAGATTTTTTGCGTTTTCCATTTAATATCACTTGTATATGTACATATAGTGTATATTTTTGATAAATGTTATCACCATTTAAAATAAAGGTTATTTTTTTCAAAATTTTAAATGTTTGTTTCAGTAGAAGTACTAAATTACTAAAATATTTTTCTTTAGATTAACAGTAAACAGAAAACATTCGCTTGATTAATCAGTCAATAAAACAATTAATAGCTGCAGCTGTAGGGTTTGTCAACAAGCTTTAGAAAAATCAAATTAATAACATTTTGGTCTCATGTGATTGGAATATTTTCTCCCACGTATCTGCTGTGTCCTCTAAATGTTTTAGGGGAAAACATGTTTTCTTTTGTCTTGTTTTCTATTTCTCCTTTTTTTTTCCCTCCGCTTCAGAATTAATAAATGCATGATTAAAATAAACGTAGTAAATTCTTTTCCAAGTCCCTCCAGGTAATTAAAGATTTTAATTTTAAAGCAATGAGATAAAATTGTCTTTTTTTCTGAATCTAGAATCTTAAATCTCAGCTCCCTGCAGAAAGATTTCAAAAGACGGCTCCCTTGAGTTGTATTCGGTACCAAACATGAACAGAATGAGAAGAGATTATTCATCTAGCAAACAGAATCCCAGATTGACCTGCAGCAAATAGGTTAACGCTTTTTTTGATTTTTCTCTTCATCATTTTAGTTGAACTTACATTTTCAGAACATACCCAGCGACAGAGAAGGGATTTCTTTTAAATGTTATCAAAGGAAAAGTAAACATCAGACTGACACCACCCCATGGACAGAGTTCACTTCAGTTGATCATGTCTAAAATAAACAACCAGACTGTACTGTTGGTTCTAGGATGCTGCTGGGGGATTTGGTTTTTCCTTTATTATTGCTAAAGACAATCCATGTGGCGCCATGTAGACAAAGCTGCCTGACAAAATGAAAACTATCAAAGAACTGTAGAGACTGCCTCAACCCCCTTAAGAAGTCTAAATCAATAATCCAAACATTTAAGAAAGGAAGTGATTCTACAAAAGTCAAAGAAGAAATAAAGTATAAGGGAAATACTTAAAGCCTAAACATGGATTTTCTTAGAAATGAAGAAGACGGAATGCAGGTTAAATGAATGAGAAGGAAACAACAATTAAAATACAACAAACTAAAACAAAACACCATCAGCTAAATGAGACAAACCAAATATCAATCAATAATAGAAAACACAGGGTCTGGATTACTGGTAGAATCGGTTTGTTTTTTCCACACTAGGACTCCTAATGTCTTTTTAATTCATGTAACAAATGTAACCTGTAGTGTGGGTAAATTGTACACTTCATGACAAAAAAACGCTTCAAATGCTGTTTTAGCCGCGGTCCTGATCATTAATAATGTTTTGTCTTTCTGTCTTTACTTTTAAATACAAACCAATATAATTTTCCTCCAAAATGAAACCAGGTGGTTGATTTTGTTAATTTTAGGAAGTATAATGTTTTATTGCATAAATGGAGCAAAATTGGACCAAATGACCAAACCAAGTCCTCTTTAAAAACAACATTATTTGAAATTTTAAGCTACACTCACTTTATTTTTTCAGTAACTTGCTCGACCTGTTTAGCTAGCTGAAATAAAGCAGCCGTCTCCAAATGTAACCCCAGACAATGTGAACACTTCCAGTTCATAGTTTAAGACATGCAAAAAGCTGCTAGCAATTCTAAGTTCAATGTGTCCTTTAGCAGACAGATGGGTTAAAAAGGATAAAAAAACAAACAAACAATCCTTCCTGTAGAGTATTCACCCTTCATCAAATGTCCTGAAAGTCTTCCTCTCTGTGTCTCTATCGTAGCCTGAAAGATCCACAGACATGTGGTCAACATCTCTGTTCTTTTTCCATCAGTAACTCTTCTACACTGAAGGTTGTTGTTGTGATTGTGATTCTGTAGAGCATCCTGTCGTTTATTATGAATGAGATTAGCAGGTATTCTTTTTTGATGGTTTTTTTTTTTTTGCCTCTCTGGTTCCTTTTTGTCATCTTGCCCCTTGTTCTCTAATTTCTCTCTGGATTCTTCCGGTACCGTCTCCATGCCTGTACTCCATGACCTATCCCTCGTGTGATTCCCCTTGTAAGTTATTCAATTGTTCTTCTTTTTTTATATCTTTATCTGCCACAGCCACCCTCTTCACTTTGGTCGTCTTCCATAAACCATGAGAGGGATTGTCTTTAGAGACACATTATCTGAGAATGAAGGGGCCTAGACATCCAGCTCAGGAATAACAGTTATCTGACTTCTGCGGCATCTTTCATTTCCCTTCTTAACACCAGCATCTTTTCCCGATGAAACTTTGCAGGTGGGGCTCTCGGCTGGGAGATCTACCTGCTAACTTTCTATTTCCGTTCCACACTATCCCTCCCTCTGCGGGCAGGGGATCAGGGCCAAACACAGCAGCTGGAGCAGAGATAGATGGAAACGCAGCGTGCCTCACATTGCCACCCATCCCTGACAACAAGATTAATCTTCACTCTTCAACCCTGATCAAAGTCCCCTGCCAGCACCACCTCTTCCTCCTTTCATCTTTCACCCCCTATCTTTTTCTGCGGAGGACAGTTTTACCCAAAAATGAAAATTAGAACCGACTATGAATAAATTATTGCCTCTTGACAGTGCAGAATGGACTGAATATTAAAGTGACACTCAACCGGTTTTATTCAGGTTTGTTCTTTGACTTCTTATAAGGATGATGGCACCGCTTATGTAAGCAGGGATAACAATGATTTTAAAGGGACATTTCACCATTATTGCTAATTAAAAATTGAATTTGCAGTGCATGAACAATGCAGTGCAGCCAGTAATAAAGCTAAGAAATCTGGCACAGGTAATTTTACTCCTCTAAAGGAGGGGCTTATGAGCTGTCGTACTTTATGTGACATAACAAGTGCTAAACTGGTTGCAAGATGGTTTTCACAATCATTATGTAATCCTGAGCAATATGGACCAAAATGTACTATGAAAAAGATAAATATATTATTAAATGAGTAGATATAACATTTATCTTTTTACAATTTATCTAATGTTTTTCAAATATGAAAGAAATATTTGAATTATAAAATTCAAAATTAAATAATTAATGTTCCCATTTAGCAATCAAAACCAGATTTAACCATTGAAATGTTTGAATATAAATTTAAAAATGTAAAAATTAATCTAGTAAACTTTAGTGGAGCGCTAAGTGAATAACGAATGGCTGAAAAGTGTGCTCTGGTGCTTCGCCGTGAATAATGACTTCTACGGAAGAATGTTAGAGTCCTGCATGATTCCAGTATCAGATCGTTCATTATAAGATCAATACTTGTATGAACTTCAGCTGTTTTGCTCTAAAAGGCAGCAGCAGCATCCAGTCCACCGCTGTGCTTCTGAGGGTTGCATGTTCCTATGTAGACATATTGGCCCATTGCTGAAGTGACAATAGGGCTATTTCTTCATAAAAGTCCCAGAACTCCAACATTTCATTTTTCTTTGTAACACAAGCAACACTTTAGCAGTTTTTTCATAGACCATCATTCCAACAGGCATAGAAACATCAAAGTGATATTGCGTCTCCAGCAATCTTCAAAACACTAATGTGTGTGTGCTGATGTTTCTGCTCTCATGCTTTATTGTGCATTGCTGCATGTGGTTTAACCGCCTTTGCATGGGGGTTTGTGGTTATTGTGCGAGTACTTACCTGTTGTGTTCTGGTCCACCTCTCTTTTTTCCAAATTTTTATTTCCATAAATCATCCATTAGCATGCTTTTCTTCTTTGGATTTCACTGCTCCTAAAGCAAACAACAGATGAAATAGCTTAAAATATCACCAACATTCTGCCATAACATACTCAAAATGTTAAATCCTGTTAAGTTAATTTTATTCATTTATATTCTCACATTGGAATAAGATAGAAATTGTTCCTGTTATAATAATGTTCAGCATGTTCATGTTTTTCTCTGCAGTTTTGTTAAATGTAACTAAAGTTACCTTTTAAAAATAAATCCTTTTGAATATTATGTCAAGCTACCTGCAGCATTCAGCACCATGGACAGCTATAGCACAGGGCATTGTGAGCACTTATGTAATTACGCACACATACACATGTCTCCTGAAAAAGATCTGTATTTAAAAAGAAGACAAGAAGAACAATGAAAAGGAAAAGGTAACACAAAAATATATCTTAAACAAGAACAAAAGAATCTTATGTGTAACAACAGCTTCAGTAGAAGCTGTAGCTAACAATGCATTCCTTCCTGCCTGCCAGAAATCTTTAGACCTTGGTAACTGTGGCAGCATTTCTAATGCATGGGAAGGTAATTAATTCGATTATTGCATTACTGGGAATGTAGTGGTGTTAGAAACACCATTATTCCTTAGCACCGTTATTCCCGACACTGCATGTGGTTGTAGAGCTGACATTGGGTGCTCACTGGGTTTGTTCTGAAACAGGAGTCGGTGGACTATGAGCAGGTCATATGAAAGCTGCAAAACACTTCTTCTTTCTGCTATCTGGTAGCAGTGTTCTTGTGAAGAGCAGTGGTAACATTTATTCCATCATAGTGGGGTCATGTCCATAGAAGAGTTGTCTGTACATTGCCCCGGTGTATCGAGTGTAAGTCAGAATAAGGCTTGAAACCCATTTTAGTTGGAGTATTCTTTGAATATTTTTTTTTTTATTTATTATTTGACAGTTTTGTATATGTTTGTTTTAGAAAAACTCCAGAAAACTGCCCTAGTTTGAGGAGTTTTTTATTTTATGTTTGTACTTTCTCAACTCTGTACCACAAGAAAGATTTTGCTTTGATTTGCTCCTAAATTATAATCTTTGAAACTTTGTTTGATCGTTTTTATCTTCAATTGTTTCTATGAAAATAATATGAGGAATGAAAAACATAAAACATTTGATGATTATATCAAACGTAAATATCAAAAGTATTGCCGTCGGTATCAGAGAAACAGGCCTTAACAGTATGCACACCTGCATGTATTTGGTACACGTCTAAAGCTAATAGCTATGCTGATGTAGCCTGTTTCGTTGTGGTTATTTCCCTTTTTTTTCTTTCTTGGTTATTTTTTTTCCCTCTCTCTGAGCAAAGATTATCGATGATCCTCCATCTTTAACCAAAAAAATCAACCGGTAGTATTTAAACACAACTTACTCTAAGCTAAGTTACTGAGCAGTCTTTTAAGCCAATGTTCTCCTCTGAAAATGCAATAAGGATTTAAACCCAATGCAAACAAATTTTCAAAATCACCACATATTTTTAAATTGTCACTGTCTGGATGTAAATTAAACATCTCTGTTGGTATCAGAAATGGAGTAAGCAGATATGAGACCTTGTTTGCACATCAGCTATCATGTCTGCAGATGTCCTCTCAGGTCTATATGGTACATTTTTAATACAGCACACATGTTACATGTGCAGGCATGCATATTAGGCCGGTTCTTGGACGGGGTTCACACTCGGATGGTGAAATGATGCTGAGACGCCCTGAAAGCTCCGTTCATGAGGGAGACCCTGACATATCTGTTGGGATTGCCAGCTGCAGTTGTATTTCTGATGAAATGGAAAAAAACCTCAGAAAATATCCAGGCACACACATGTGTCCCAGAGCTGAAGAGCTGTCACCCTGAGAGAGAAGAAAAAGGGATAAGGTCATGAAAAAATCAGTCACACTTCTTTGCTTTTAGCTTAAAAGTTTTAGTATCTTTGGCCCTTTTACCCTTTATTTAAAATGCATAAATTGTGACACACTTTAATCTTCAGTTCCCCCAAACTACTCTTATTCTAAAATGCATTAAGTATACTGCTGATATATTAGAATAGAATAGAATTCAACTTTATTGTCATTGCTCTGCTGCAAGTAGAAGCAACGAAATGTAGTTAGCATCTATCCAGAAGTGCTATACAGGATATAGATGTTTATTTACAGGGTTACAAGGATGGTTAAAGAATAAAATAAAATGTTCTGTATAAATAAATATAATATAAACATGGGCGCTATATGCACATATTATACAGATTATGCAGATTATACAGAATATACAGGAATGTTAGGAATAGATTATATATGTATTAGAAGGTTTATAATACGAATAGATAATGATAAATAAGGGTTATAGATTATATACAGATTATGCACGTGTGTGGGGGGAACAGGTTGTGCTGTGTGTGTGTGTGGTGTGGGTGTGTGTGTGTGTGTGTGTGTGAGGACAGTCCATATGTTATTGTTGTATGGGGGTATGGTGGGGGACAGTCCTTATAGTTTGTGTCAGGACACGTTCAGGAGCGGGACAGCTTTGGGAAAGAAGCTGTTCCGGTGCCTGGTGGTTCTGGTCCGTAGGCTTCTGTAACGCCTCCCAGAGGGCAGGAGGGAA
>JAUZNJ010033105.1:0-13334 GCA_034780135.1 Jordanella pulchra
ACACTCTAATCCTAATTTAACCATAAGCAACTCTAAACAGGTGGGTTTTAAGTTGAGATTTAAAGGCACCCAGTGTTATATATATAAATACACTTGTATGCAAATCTTCTGCATATGATACTGACCAGTGAGTATTGGGGTTTACGGCTTTTGTTTGAGTGTCATTACAAGTACCTGTGGGAATCCCATATTTCGCTCACACTACCCAGCAGAGAACTGACACAGACCCCACGCACTGGTTGTGGGTGGATGGTTCATCGTCACAGAGCCTCCAGGGGGGAAAAGGAAAACCCTCGCTTCAAAGTTTCAAAGGGTGCGTACATGTGTGAGAGCTGTGGTCGCAGGTACACAGCAGACTAGAGCTGCTGAGAGTCTGGTGGTCTGCATTACACCCACACTTTCCCATTCTGTGTCAAAACTACATTGCTTGATTTCAACATTATTTCACCTGAAATCCTTCCATTGCATCAATCATATATGGTACACTAAACTACAGTTAGTCCAAGTGTTGTTTAAGATTAACCTCATCTGCAGCCATAACACACAATTCATGTATTATTTTTAGTTAGTAGAAGCTCATAAAATCCTCAACTTATTTTAGTCTTGAAAACAACAACGCCTGCTGTCATTACACAGAAACTTGATTGTTGCTGCTTTAAGTTTTATAAAATTTCTATATTGTAACCATTAAAATCATTTGTCACATCACAGCCTCAGACTTTACTTTATTGTGTAAATTTTATGCAGACAACTTGAGTGTGAAATGAAACTATAGCTGTTTTCTCAGTGTAAACCGAGCTGTTCTGTGTGTTTGTTAGAGAACAGTAGTGAATAATCAGAATCATGAAGACCAAGGAACACAGCAGGAAGGAAGGGAGTTGGAAGGATTAAAGCAGGAAGTAGGTTAAAAAAAGTTTGAACTCATTTCTTAGCTTTGGCCACCTCACTTTGAAACCATTATCGAAACATCTAAAGACTGTGGCACATCTGCAAAAACTCTTCTACAAATCTGTCATTCAGACTGCAAGGCAAAGCAGGGGGAGCATTTAGTGAAACAGCAGAGAGCTTTATTAACTCTGGAGGAGTTCCAGAAAACCACAGCTTAGGTGGAAGAATCTATTAACAGGAAAACCTTTAGCCATTTAATTCATATATCTGGCTTCTATGGAAGAAGGGAAAGAATAACACGGTTGCTTGTTAAAAGAAAACATAAAAAGAGAGGCTCTGTCAGATGAAACTAAAATTTAACTTTTTGATCTTACTACAAAATGCTCCTTTTGATGGAAAACTGTTTAACAACCATATAAAAAATGATCCATATGGTAAAAACATACTGGGAACTTAAACTGAAAGCATGATAATATATAAATAAATTTGTACTCTCAAAGGTTAATAAAAAGTTCTGGGGCAATGGATACCTTGGTAAGAAAAGTAATTGGATGTTGCAGCTCAAACTATGCAAAATGAGATTTAACAAGGTGGCGATATGGTGATATATCTTACTACTGCAGAGTGTGAGGCCTAAACGTGAAGCTGCGAAGGCGCTGTTGTCCTGATCGATAATTAGGTCAGCCTGCCCCCCCGGGAGGAGAGGGTAAAGGGAACAAACCCTTCAGCCTCATCCCAGCCAGATGAAACGAAAACAGCCCCAGTACAGGATCCACATGTCGGGGCGAAGGTTGAAAATGTGTTTTAGATTTTCCTCCTTCCTTTTCCTCTTAGGCTCTATTTGATTGTAAGCTGGAAGGGTTCTCTTAAGAGCTCTCATAACACCTCTCTCTCTCTCTGTGTCCTGGCTCACTCCAGGTTCATCCCCTCCTCTTAGTGAGAGTCTGGGCTTGTGTGATGTAGTCCAGTATATCTGTTTCTTTCTTCCTATTGGGGGGTGGTGGGGGGTTGGTTAGCTAATCCACTTCTCCAGGCTTCCTTCCCAGAACACTGAGACCTTTCTAAAGAAAACACCTCGGAAATCCCTCCACTTCTCTCATTAAAGATGAGGGATGAATATGAAGTTGATTTTCTTAATTCAATTTAAGCCAGTGAAACTAAACCTCGACTGCAGCTCTTTGGGTAAAGGATGAAGTGGAAGCAGCTGAGGAGGCGTGGAACACTTAAATGAACAAAGATGGATCTCAGCTCTGATTTCATGCAACATTTAAGCATTAAAGATGAATTGATCAGGAGTTATTGTAAAGGCGTTATAATACTTATATCTCTGGCTTAGTTGCAGAAGATAAAAAAAAAATGTTTTAATGATTTTTGCTCCTCTGTTATCTGTATTAACACATGCAATAAGCAGAAGTGAAAGTCCTAGAAAAATCTAAATAGATAAATCAGATAGTGGTGAATGAGAGTGCTCCAGATAGAAAGACACAGTTTGCAGGTGTATTTGCTCTAAATATGCAGCTGTCTACTTTTGGTCACGTGCAAAATATGTGTGTGCTTGAGAATGGTGTAATTACCTAGCAGGATAATTGCATGCCAGGCAAATAACAATCCTGCAGAGATAAACACTGTCCTTAAGCGCACGTAATTCAAACAATAACCCACTGTGGACTCCACGCTCCTGCCAAGCTGGACTGTTTCTCTATAATCATAACTGTCGTCATTTAAATAGAGTAAAAGAGAAGCCTCTTTCTTTGACAGTGCTTTGCATAAACGATGCCCAGCAACATCTTTACATTAAGAATCCCAATAGACACCAACTGCTTTGATCCGATGCCCAAAAGGGTGAGGATCTGTTGCTCTTCGTTCCTTGAATTAACAGAAACGTGTTTTGCAAGAGAGACGTGTGGCAGTCTCTTCTATGCACAGCACTGTGTCTCCTGCTGTCAGCAAGTGTTTCCACCAGCAATCCAGGAAACCCAGTATCAAAGTTAAACATCTACAGTTTTAACTGACAAAGGGAATTCAATGAGAGAGGTTTATTTATTTTCTCCTTTTTCTGTAGAATTATTTTTGTCCTGTTTCGGAAAATGGGCATTGCTTAAAGGAGAAGTTGAATCACTCGGACTAGAGAGCAAAAGTTAAAAAAAGGACCATCCATCCATCCATCCATCCATCCATCCATCCATCCATCCATCCATCCATCCATCCATTCATCCATCCATCCATAGTGACAATTAACCTTTCAACTGGACACTTGAAAATAACGGCAACCAAAAATCTCTAACTGGACTATGCAACAATCTGTGTCTTTGAATTTCCTTCTGAACAAGAAGTTGAGTTTTCACTTGTAAAAACTAAAAGAAATTCATGTTTTTACTCCCTTCTAAATATTCTGTTCATTCTGAGGGAGAGGGAGAGATTACCAAGTATATATGATCAATCATGCATCATGCAAAAAACAGAAAAATGTATTCATAACAGCCTAAACCCAAACTAGCATACACACAACAGTCACCAAGCTCTTTCATTTAAGAGCTAAAAGTACTAAATTCCTCTTCCCCTTACAGTGTTGTTATACATCCTTCCTTTGAGCCCTAATAAAGTATTGTCTACTGCTTATTTGAGGTTTAACTTATAAAAAGATTATCTTCTAACATGCTCATACATGTCATGGAAGAAATTATTCTTGACTGCTTCAATGATAAACTAAACGCAGATTTACAAACCAAATCCTTCAGAATCAGAGCTAGGGACAAGTGTAGCAATTCAAATAAAACAAACTCATGCAGATCAAATATAACGGTGCAGTAGCTCAGTTAACTTTGTTACGAATAGCTTTTGTCATAGAGCAACCTAAAACCAGCTTGCTGTGGTTTCCGTCACAACGGGGGGCTGCTGTTTTCAAACAGCACAGAAAGTAAACCTGAGAATGTTTTTCACTCATCTAACTTCTCCAGCTGTGTTTTTGTTGTTCTCTCCTTGTTTTCAGTCTTTCTTTTTCATATCAGAACCAGCGCTGACAGGCCCTGTCAAACACCGCACAGACATGTCTTTCTTCAGAGTTTTTCACTATTGTTCAGACTCATTCGAGCTGTCAAAGTCTTTTCTCAAAGAACAATGCACATATAGACAGTATTTAAGTACTTACACGTTGAACAGAGACCAGAAACACAACATTCCACGCTTCACATTGTCAAGTGTGGCTTTGATGTGTTAAATAAACAATGATGTGTTGCTAACTGAAGCAGCTGAGCAGATATAATGATCCTGGATTAAATATCGATGTCCACATTGAATATCTGAAAATCATCCCTGAAACACTCCTTCCACATCAAGATCCCTTTCTCTTACCCCCACCAGGGTCTCAGGGGAGTCACTACAGGCTGCCTGGCTCCAGTGTTCTGTACTAGCACCAAGGGGGTCTTTATAGGGGTGCATACTCAAGCTGTGATTCCTTGTGATGGCACAGGTACACTCATGTTCTTGGAATCAGAGCAAAGGGGGGTTGCACGTGCTCATAAACAAGGCAAGGGGATGGTGGATGACTCACATTAAATTCTCGTTCTTGGCTGATTTTCCACAGTATTTGGTGGAAATTTGAGCAAAAAGGTTTTAGAGACAAACAGCAAGAGAAAATGTTCCTCTAATAAAATAGATCTGTACTTTTTTAAAGATCTTAAATTCCTTGTAAATGATTTTATTTTCATATCTCTAAGACAAAATGCTTTTCACATTATATGCACATCTGCTTAAGGCCGGGTCTTTTAGTGTAGGCTTCTAACAGTTTTCTCTGCCAGTGGGGTTCATTCTGTAAAGTCCGGTTTCCAATCAGCCACTAAGAGTGTTTCCCAATGAGGGGTGTTTTCTCCAAGCACGTGCACGACATGCCTTGTTAACAGAGAAGCACAGTTTCTCTGACAACAAAGTGAAAGTTGTGATTTAATCCGCTGGCTGTCATTAAATATACAGTTAAACAGCCGAAAAGGGTGAAAAATGGAGGAAGAGAAGAGAGTTGAAATGTAAGAGTGAGCAAAGAGGGAACAAAGCTGGTGTAGTTTGTAAATCCTGGACCAGCCTATAAGATGGAGAGCTTTGACTCAGACCTTTAGGCATTCAATCTGTTGTAGGGAGAGCATCTTCATCAGTGCATGCAGAACATCAGATTAGCATAGTATGGTTCGCCACGTACTGTAGTTGTGGTACTGCATATGCAGAGTTGTAACAAAACATATTAGCCCCCTTTGTGTTTTGAGTACTTTTTTGCTTTTTTTTTTGTCTCTCTGAAATGGTTTGGATCACAAGCATATCCAAAAAGATAACGTGAGTAAAAAGAAGAAGCTGTTTATTTAGTTAAATTCATTTACATTATGGGGAAAACCCTTCTAAACCAGACTAGTAGGGTAAGTACAGAGTTGTTTACATTCAGCTACTTGATGCTTTTAACCATAACCAACCTGTTTAATTGCATATCTTCCCCATTGATTAATCAAATTGATGTTTAAAACTTCATTTTGTATTTGCTCAGATGATGATCTGAGACTTAAATGAGACACAAAGTAACAGCAGAAAAAAATCAAAGAAGTAGAATTATTTTTTCACAGATCATTTTTTTAAGACCAAATGTAAACATTCACATAAAAAACAATAAATTTACGTTGCTCAGCATAAATGAGTATCTCCTTTATGAAAAAGAGGGATTTTAGTCTCTATTTAAATTTTCCTCAAAGCAAGTTAAAGCAAAAATGAACGAACACTACTGCATTTGGTAGTTTTTATGACCACAACTTTACACCAAGTCAGGCATGAAATGAACAAGTTGACAATATACTGCAACATTTATTTTTTTCCATTCTTTAAGAAAAAAATGTGTTCAGGCCTGGATGCTGGATGTTGAACTTGTCCAGATAGGTGTTTGATTGGGTTCAGATCAGGAGACATACTTGACCATTCAGTCATCTTCACCCTGATCTTCTTAACCAATGCAGCAGTAAGTTTAGATGTGTGCTTTGGATCATTGTCATGTTGGAAAAGTGCATCATGGACAAAGGTATGCATGTATGCAAAGGAAGATGGTAGCATCTTCCCTTTCTGCATACAACAGTAGATCTGGACGTCCATGATATCGTCAATAAAATGCAGAGCCCTGACTCCGGCAGTGCTCATGCAGCCCCACATAAGGACACTTCCACCACAGTGTTTAACTGGGGGAACCGTGTATTTACCTTTAAAATCCTCACATTTGTAATAATCATTTCCAAAACTTGTGATCTTTTTCTCATCATTACAAAGTACAAAGTGCCAGAATTCGCTTTGGCCAATTCTAGGTGGGCTTTTTGGTGTCTGTAAATGCTTCCTTTGT
This sequence comes from Jordanella pulchra, assembly GCA_034780135.1. NCBI lineage: Eukaryota > Metazoa > Chordata > Actinopteri > Cyprinodontiformes > Cyprinodontidae > Jordanella > Jordanella pulchra. The sequence goes on from JAUZNJ010033105.1 coordinate 6,248, forward strand.
GGATGATGCTCATGTTTACCAATCCTCTGCAGTGCAAGCTGTATAGTGTAATGGGAAAAAGCGCCACTCCAGCTTGGCTTTCTACTTTTTCAGCTTACTGCGATGAACTTATCAGAAGGTGCTCCTTTTAAGGTGGTAACTTCTGACCACAGCTCTGCAACCTTTAAAATCCAAAGAGACATTTTCCTCCGAGTCCAGCTAGATAAAAGTTGTTGAGGCCAGCAAACACTACATGAACTTTCAATAAAACACAACTTATTATTATTTCTAAATATCTGCCATAGGAAATCTGTTGCCATTTTTAACAAACAACAGTTTTTTGTACTTTTAGTGTTTTTTTTAAAAAAAAAAAAGAACAAACATGAAAAAGTTCGTAAAATGGAAGCATGGATTTTCCTCTATAATGTATTATTTGATGTGTGAAAAAAAAACAAAGAACAAACAACATTCCGAAGCTAATGACAAGGAAAGTAGACCTAAAAACACACCTCTAGAAATTTTCAATCTATTGTGAATACTAACTTCCAATTTCATTTAAGAAACCTGCTAAAGTTTTCTAAAAGTTATATTTGCTTTTATGCTATATCCAAAATCCTTAGTTGGCTTATTTATAATTTTAGAAACTACTAAGACCCATGGTAGAGGGTTTAAAGAACCATTCCGGACCCCCAGGTTGTATCATGCTAAATAAAGCTGCAAAGACACACTGATAGATCAGCAAGAGGTGAAGTGATATGTGAAGATAATGTTTCGAGCTCCAACAGGAACAGGATTGTACATTTTTGAACAGTGTGATATTTGGGATTATTATAAAAACACAGCCTTTTGATATGTGAGATGTGCAAAAAAAAAGAAAAAACATTGTATTTAAAAGATCATTTGTTAAAATGATCCCAAAGGTTAATTGAAAAAGTGTTAGATCCCGCTTTAAAAGTGATCCAGAATTGACAGAAATCATGCTGTTTTTTAGGGAAATGCATCCCAGCTTTGGACCGATGCATATATTTCGAGTTTAAATTTTAACAAACTAAAAAATGAAATAAATTTCAATACAAACCTCTACATGGTATGTATACTGATAGTTGCCATCTGTGTTTGACATTTACAATAAATTCTCAGGTGTTTTTGCTCTTCAAAGCTGGTGTACTCAAAACTGCTGCAGCCAGGCAGCAGGTATGTCCACCTAACCTTATTTCAGACAGCAGCTAAATTGTTGTGAGAATCATCATCATCTTCATAAAGAGTTCTGTCAGCAACTTTACAGACAAAGCCAAGAAGTGCAAGCTCAACATTAAAGAGAACTAGGCTAGATCAGCATCTCCTGTGTCCTGCTTTGACTCGCAGCTCTTTTTAGACTGATGTGTGCGTTTACTCGGCCAAGGTCGTGGTTGTGTGCCATAAACAGACCTAGAAACCTGTAAAGCATAACCAAACATAATAAGGCTTAAAAAAAACAAATAAACATTAAATACGAGTAAAGTGCATACTGTCCCTTTTTAAAAGTGGTCATACCCTTTAACAAGTACCAGCTGCATCATGTTAAGATAGACTGACAAAAGGTTTTACATAACTGTGAAATAGAGGAAAAATAATACATGGTTTTTAACATTTTTAGCACTTATATATCTGAAACCTGTGCTGAGCATCTGTACTGAATCTCAACTCCTGATTTGATATTGTTTGGAAAAACAAACACTTTTTTCTGCAGATATGGCTGCAGATCTTTTAGCTACATCCTTACCAATTTTGCAGATTTTGGGACGAATTTTTTGCTCATTTTTATTTGTGAAATAGCTTCATTTGATGAGATGGAGAGTTCCTTTGAAAGATAATATTCAGCTCCTGCTGCAGGTTCTCAACTTGATTTAACTTTAGCTGAGAGACTTGAGATTTTGAGAATTCTGTATGTCCATCTCCAGATCCCAAACTTCAGTCCTTTTGGGCAAGTGTCCAGAAGTTTGTGGATGTGTCCCTGTTCCAACACACCTGAATCAAATAGTTAATTGCTCCAGAATTAATGTAATATCTAAAGGTTCATGACAAAGAGTTTGATATGGGTTTTAATTGTGTAAAAGCAGAGAAACATGTGGTCTAAACCAATGCATAACAACTCTGTTTGGTTCATATTCCCTGTGAAATAAAACCATTTACACAAAATAATGGTGACCCCTTTGTGCGCAGATTCTTCCACGTGAGGTGTGGGTTTCTGCTGCTCCTCCAGAGATATTCTGAACTGCTTTTTTAAATGACATTATCTTATCCCAACCACCAGTATGTGTTGAAATCTGTGCCTTGGAAGATTTGCAGCTATATAATACTATTTTAAGATATTAAATGTTCAAGCCTGGCATGTTGTTTTATAACCCAGCCCTGCTTTTGGAATTATTTAAGGTATCAGAATAAAAGGGGAATTATCGAAATGCATGCATCTACATACGTGCTTCAATGCATCGTCTTGATTTTTTAATGTAATACATTTTAGGCTTTGCTCTCTTATTTGTTTTTATGTGAAGTCTTGAAAGACTTTAAAGCTGCAGCTACGATCCCTCTCTGGTGCAGCCGGCTACTCTGTCACAGAGTTGTTTGGCAGTCGGTCTGCTAGACACCCACAGGCCACTTAGAGCCTGTTGCCCTTTGACCCGTAGGAGGGGTTAAGTATGAGAATGAGAGGGTCGCTGAGAAGTGAGGGGTTAATTGTCCTCCTTTTTCACAAGCAATTGCCGATATCACCCGTGTTTAATGCACCCCCCCTCCAACTACTCAGCCAACACACACACACATTTGACAGCTCCAGAGAAATCAGCTCCGTTCTATCTTCTGTAGCTTCCCGTATCCCTGCCTGCAGGCGAACAGTTCCCCCTTATTATGGATAGATAGATGTTCTTCTTGTTTCCTGGTGCATGTTCAGCATACCACAGAGAGCTTGAAGGTCAGGCCTTGCCCTAGCCTTTCCCCTCATTACTTGATTTGGACCGTACCCCCTGGATTCACCCCAGCACACAACCAAAGCACAGTCTCAGAAATGCAGCCACAATGAGACATATTGCCCTTCTGCTTCGCCGCTGTAGCCAAGGACACTCGGGAATGATTAAAGCAATCTGTAAAAAAGAAAAAAAAAGAAAGACAGAAAAATTGAAGTAATTCGCTTTATCGAAGTAGTGAAGTTGATCATCCTATTTCCTCTGCTCACTTGAAGGACAGTCTGGGGTTGTTTGTATGTCTCTGTGGAGAGTAATGCATGTGTTCATGTGAGTGGATGTGATTAGAGGACAGCAGGTTAGGAGGTGGAGATGGAGAGGCAGGGGAAAGCCAGGTTAGGACAGGAGGGTAATTGGCTGAGATGAAAAATGAGAGTCCTTGACCTTTTGTTACCTCAAGCGATCGCTGATAGCTTTAGAGCACATCCCATCGGCGCATCCCTGCGCCCCTCCCTCACTCATAAAGATCTTTAACTAGAGGGATGGGGGTAAAAAAAACGGGGGGGGAGTCACTGGCCTGGTCTTGGGCGTGGTGGTTTTTTACACTGAGTGTGTGTCAAAGCTGGTTTGTGTGTGCCAGGGGTCTCAGCTGTCTCAGGATCCATTAGTCACTAATAGGGCTGTCATTCTGGGCTTTTAACGCTGCTTGTTAGCACGACAGGCAACCAACAAGCCCTCACAGATGCAATCCCACAGATGTTTCCATTAGTGTTGTTCCCTAACCAGGCTGCTGCAAACACACACAGGTCCTGTATGCAAGGTGAGAGTCCTACCTCAACCACAACACTCACGAGGCAGAAAAAAAATCCCTCCAAAGAGCATCTTTTATTTTTTTTTTTTGCACAGCTGAAGGTAGGCTTCGTTGTCTTTTGTAAAATACAGTTGTGGTGTAAATTCCCAAGTGCCCCTGTTATGACCTTCAGTGTAAATGTGCTGCAAAGTGACAGGTGTGTCTGTTAATTAAAGCTCAGAGGTAATAACAAGGAAGGCAGGCAGTCGTCCCTTTTGAAAAGAAAAGAGGCCCAGAGGGTAGAGAGCTGCCAGCAAGGGTTTACATAGAGACTTAATATCCTTTTTTTAAGAAAAACAACAACAAGAAGAACAAGGATTTATCAGACATTCTGGGATCCACGTTTATGTGTTTAAAATAAGATAAAAATAAATATGAACTTGCTATTTCTGTGACACAAATCAGTTTAATAGACATGCTTGGTTTAAGTATAAACGCAGATAAATAGTTTTGTGAAACTTCTCATATCCGTCCATTCGTACAGATACTAACACATCACAACCACTTAGTTTATTATCCCATTAACTGTCAGGTCTCATCTGGGACGTATGTGGTGCGTCCAGCCTTATACCAACATAATAAGGATTCTGTCCACCATTAGAATAGTTTTATTTGGCTGGACCCTACAAAGGGTTAAAGAACAGCAGCTGATTTAATTCAGCTGATTTAATTTATGCCTTTTCCAGGCATTTCAAAATCATTTGTGAAATTTTTATACATTATTATTCATCCTCATTGATTTTGAAACCCCTGAGTGAAATACTTTGATGGAATATTAAAACATTTTACAAAAAGTTTGTGTTGGCATCAGCTTGAACACATGAGCTATGTTGTGAGACATGATGGTGGCAGCATTATGCTTTGGGAATGCTTAGCAGGTAAAACTTCAGAGTTTAAAGAATCCTTTCAGAGAGCAAAACCAAAAGGACCGTGGTGCAGGTTCACCTTTCAGGAAGACAGCAACCCTTAAAAGTTCAGCTGGAACTACAATTTAATAGCAGCTATTATTACAGACTCTTAGATGAAAACCAGAAATCCTTTATCTTCCACGTCACAATCAACACAATAAACTCCTTTGAATATTGTAGTTTAAACTTGACACAATGTGAAGAGGTTGTGGAGGTATAGGCATTGTAAATCAATATAGAAGAAAGTAAGAATTTACCCAAAGGAAAAGCAGAACTTTCTGCCAATTTAAACACGTACAGACTGGTGTTGTTCATTTTTCTCAGAGGTGATATGTGCAATTCAGAAATAATAGAAGAGAAAGCCTTGGTACCGAAGGGGCGATGAATAGAGGGGAGGAGAATTAAACCCCAGAGAGCGAGCAGCTGTGAGGAGCTGCAGTTTCTCCTTGTTAAATTCATCGCCATATGGACGGCATCTGAGCTGGTTCTGGGGGTGATTTTTACTACTGCTTTTACAGTTTGGCAAGGCTGCAATGCTCCAATGAGAAATGACCTTTCCTACCTGCCAGTGCATAACTGTTCAGCTCACAGAGAGGAATAAACACAAATATTATCCACATCTACGAGAAAGTTGGACGATCTTTGGGTGGGATATGCAGATGCAGATGTTCACCTGCGTTTCGTTCTTCTGCTTTTCTATGTCCGCCGCTCCATCCATCATCTATTCCTTCAGGGCTACTTGGACGATTAAAGGCTCACAGAGAAATAAATCCATTTAGAGTTAAAACAAACTGTGCTGATTTTAGTTGTCTTTTTCTAACCTGATTGATGTGCTGCAGTAGCTGTATGTAAAATAAATACGTTCAGCTGAGTGGACTTTAGCAGCTGAAACAGTAAATGCTCTGAGTAGGCCATCATGTGTATCCCATTACTTTGCAATTACAATCAGACTTAAGTGTTCAGCAATAGATTATGCAACATTTTAACAACAATGATTGCTGTATTTTCGAGACATGCAACATAATTTTAGCTCTTAATGATCGTTACGCATATTTTACTTGCTAAAAATCGTTACAGAATCAAAGTTATTCTCAGTGAAACCGTTCTATGGGAACCTGCCCTGCTTCAGACTCACACACACACATACCCTACATTATATCTGCCAAGAAGCTCATTGCTGTTCATCTCTTTCCCACAAAGTTCATCGGGTTTCCCTGCCGTTGTCATCCGAGTTGTCAAGGCTCTCAAGCAAATTGCATTTCTCAGCCTTTTCTCTTACCATTTGAACTGGAAATTTGAAGGGGATCAGGTTTCTGCTGGGTGTGGGTGTGTGTGTGTGTGGGGGGGGGATGAATGTGCGCTCTCGTTCCATGTCAGGCTTGTGAGGACAGACAGTTGGTCCATGCTCTGCTGTCTGTCAGTGCTCAGCAAGTGTAGATAGTCTGATTCGTTCAACAAGTCAGCTAAAACGTTCTCCAAACATTTCAGCAAATTGGACCTGAGTGATTGTGTGGGAGTGGGCCTTTGTGGTAGTTTTCTATTCGACATCTGAATATAGCTTGACAAACTCCCTCTTTACACATTTTTTCAGCTTCTACAATTCAATAAAAGATTCAGAAATATCTCTAACGAACAGTAATCTTAGCTCTTTTTAAAGCATGAATACATACTGGGCCCTGTTGTAAATTAGTATTATTGAGTGAATCAAATGAGCTGCAGAAATATTGCTGGTTTTCATTCTCAGCAGTTTTGGAAAGCGATATAAAACATAGCATAAGGGAAGCCATCTTAAAGGAGAACCTGTCTACAGCAATTGTGGAAGCAGCTGCTTCAACCAAAACATAAGTTTAATACAAATGTGAGCTCAGTGAAACAAATCTAAGAGCATCTGCAACTTTTGATGAGCCTTATCTACATGTGGATACAGACAGTCAAAGACCTCACAGGCTTTGACTTAACGTCTGCCTTATTGCTTCAGATAGTTAAAGAAGTTATGGAAGTTTTCTTCCGAAATTAGAACCAATCGTTATGTTGTATTTTTTTAGTTTGTTGTTTTTAGAATATCAGATGAACGAAACACCATTTAAACTTCTTCTTACGTAATTGCAAAAAGAATCTTGATCCAACAACCTTTTGGCATAACATGACCAGAGACACCGCAGTTAATACACAGAGAGGACATAGTGATACTATAGGGCAGCAAGGGTTAATAACCCTGCTAAAGGACTGTTAATGATTGAAATGGTGTGTGTGTAGGTCACTATATATAGCTTCTAAATGATCTGTAAAAATATAAAACAGAAAACTGTTGATGAGGCATTTCACCTGATTTTGAATACCGTATTTTCACGACCATAAGGCTCACCGTACAAAAAGGCGCAGTCTCAGTTATGTGTGCCATTGCTGTATTT
>JAUZNJ010033106.1:0-13331 GCA_034780135.1 Jordanella pulchra
GTGTTCCTCTGGGACTAGTTTAAAAGCCCACAAAAAATCCTCAAAAAAATGTTGCACACAATAAAACACAAGGATCCAGTAAGTAGGCAGAATCAACCCATGCTTTTATTTATTCCATTGCATATAAAAAGTTTTTTCATTCTTTTTGTTTGTTTTGTAGATAAAGTTGTATGTCCTACAGTGCTATCCAATAGACTGCGATTAACAAGGAATCCATTAAAATAACATTTTAATTGTCCTGTGAAACGTCCAGACAAGTTGGCATTCTAAAGACATAACCCAAAAAAATATTTGTCCTGAAGACCGTTTTTTGTTTTCTGAAGTTACAGTTTGTGTTTTCTTTGCACTCCATAAAAAAATAGAACACATAATGACAAAAGAACCCACTATTTCCATTGGTCCAGGGCTGTTTAAAATCTACAGTATGTGTGTCAAAATAAACGTCCTGCTTTCAGGACAATGATGCAGTCCCCCCACCCATTCACGACAGAAATAACCGACCCCTCTTCTGCCCAGGCAGAAACATGTCAGTGGTTCTAGATATTGCAGGTAACTTGAGTGGAAGTGTGGGCAGAGCATGGATGAGCAACACACTGTCAAGTATTTCAGCCAGAATTAATGCAGCAGTGGCTGAACATGCAGATGTGTCCCAAAGCCTCTGTGCTTGGTATGGCCGTAGTCGAGCACCAACTGCACACTGCTGTAGTGCACCATTCAACGATGGGGATCAGAAATCCTCCTCATTCGATAACTTGAGTCGTGTCTTTTCAGTGTAGAGGCAGAGTACAGTGTAAGCTGTTCAGACCAGGTCTACAGCAAAATATGAGGCTTTGAAATCCAGCAACAGGCCACAATCACTCATGTTGTGGATGGATGACTTGTGGTTAACCTGAACATCATCAACAAACTTTTGCCCCCCCTCCCATCTGTGACTAATGAAAAAAGGCAACTTTTCCCCACAGGTCATCAGTCCAACCAAAGCCAAGAGATTCACCAAATGCAGCAAAGGAGAACTAGGGAATTAAAAAAATGAAAACAAATAATTAAAGAAAGGTTAAAAAATAAAGCATGTGTTAAATTTAAGGCACAGCCCATGGTCCAAGGAACAGCTTATTTAAAAAAACAAAAAACAAAAAAAAAACAATTTGGCTTTCCCCTCTCACTCTTTTTCTCTCCGCCCCCTCTGAGCTGGTTCTCAGGTGAGTGATGGGTCGATCGAGCGTTTTCTTTTTACTTTTGTTTTACACCAAAGCTCGTGTTAATAAACATTCTCTCAACAAGAGGTACATAATACAGCCACGCCATCACCAAAAGGGATGATAAGAATCAACCATTTACAGCAAAATGCATTATGATAGTAAGAACATTAATAATTATATTTTATGTACAGCACAATAAATATATGTTTGTAAACAGCAATAAACCAGAAAATCTTATTACAGGTAAGGGCATCAGGTGAGGATAAAAAAAGGGAACAAAATAAAACCAATATTGGCACCAAATAAAAAGTTAAATAATTTCTTTGAACGGCATATGAGTAAAACAAAACCTCTTTGAAAAAGCAGTATGCAGTATTTCAAGTATTTTTTTTCTACCTTTTGTTTTTTCTTACTTTTGTTAATATTTTCTAAAATATTGTCTGTACAAGGGAAAACAAAACGTTTATTTAGGTGTAATAACTGGAAAGTTTGTGTTATCTCTGCTACAGTGAAACTGTACCACTTTTAGATTTCAAATTCAACAAATAGAAAAATATATATCAATAAATAACTGCTTCAGCTTAGAATGATAAAAAATAGAAAGAACAGAGGAGAAATGATGTTTAAGTTTGCATTTAACAACGAGTCAGTGTTTGAATGGGTCAAATATATTAAAGAGATAGTATGTGAATGTTTTAGTGCATTTGAATACCAGTGCAACTCAGAAAAACAGAATATGTTTAAAAAAAGATTAGACAAATTAGTAATTAAATTCAAAACAATATCAAAAAGTGAGATAATTGAAGAATTGATATTAGTTATTTAGCTTATTATATCTTACATTTAATTGCAATCGAAACTATTACAGTTTTTCCTTCTATTCAACTTTCCATCAATATGCTTCGAATCAGCCATCTGAGATAAACCAATAGCTGCAGCAATAACTATTTGTGGTTTACCAAATAGCATTGTGTCATTCAATTCAACAATCTTCCCATGTAGAGGAAATATTTTTGTCGCAATAAACTGGATTTTATCAACTGCTGATTGTTTGAGAAAAATCTTTTTGGATGCTCTTCAGCTAAAAGCCATAAATCAAACAAAAGTAACAGAAATAAACACATAAAACGATATCATACTCTGTGATTTATTTTGAATTAAATTGCTGAATGAATAAACTTTTAACTATATAGATATTTACTGAGATGCACTTGTATAAATGTAGAGATTAGTTTTTTCTACTAACTACGCTATGAAGCTGATTGTCTTGTTGAAAACAAAGACAGTAAACTGGAGTCAATTGCAAGAATCAGCTGTTAAATTAATTACAGACAGTTGAAGTTAAAAAGCAGCTGCAGACGTATAAACCAAACCAAAAGGCTAAGAAAATAAAACTAAGCTCTCTTAAAATTTTTAAAAAGTTAACCTAGTCATTTTAATCACCATCACTTTTTCTAAACACTTGGAGCACTATTCAGACCTTTAGAAAAGGTGCGTTTTGTATTAACTACAAAGCATTGCATTGTCTCAGGATGTGTTCAAAAGAACTACAGGCAACAATAATAAAAAATATTTAAGGGCATACTCCAAGTTATAAACAACTCCCAAGAGAAACAAAGCATAAGACCTCAGGTTTCTGCTTTCTTCTCAGAGAAAAGTTTGTCTAAAATAATATTAGCAAGAAAGAAAACATATTTTAAGACACAGAACAAACTGACTACAAGGATAGTGGTTTAGGGGTATAAATGCTATTGGAGAAAGTGCAAACAGCCCCAACAGCCTTCAAAAAGCTCAGCATCAGACACATTTCTCCCTTCTACTTTTCTACAAGGTTCCCATAGTTCTCTGTTCACAAAATTAAATTCTAGAAAATATTTGAATCTTACATAAAACACCAATAAAAACTAGAGGTTTAGGACAGCATCATGGCGGTTTAGATTTTAGATTCAGGTCAGGTTATGAAGGAAGACTTCCACCGTAGTTGTGGCTTAAAAAAAGCTCCCGAATGTGCTGAAGCAACCAGTGAATATGACCTAACCCATCAGAAAAATATAGCAAAAATAAAAAAAAAAGAGGGAGACTCCCACCAATAACTGACTCTTTGGAGTTATTGGCACTTGATAAAACCTAAAGACACAGGCAGACTTTCAGGCCAGGCTGAGACAAAAGTGAAAAGACGTAAATAAATGCGATGTATGAGGAGCATGGAGCGGACCGTCCTCATCTTAAACTCAAGACTGTAAAAGAAAGGTAAAGTAAAGACACACCACTTCAGTACACATGGGAATGAAAAGGGAGTATTTCCTGAGTGCAAAAAAACTTGAAGTACCAATGGGCGTGTCTAAATAAAGCCGACGAGGAGAGGAACTCGGGGAGTGGAGCAGCGCAGGCTTTGGAAACACAGACGTATAAAAAACAGGTTTCACAAAACTCAAAAAAATATTCTATAAATAATAATCTGTCATTACTAAGAGGAGCAGTTAGTTAAAGGCTGTCCATAACTGCTATGTGTCAGAAGATTTCTCCTCCTCTTCCTCGTCTGCCGCCTCTTCATCTGCCACACGCACCTCTGAGCAGGGGGTTTCCCCCTCCTCTACCACATCCCCCTCCTCATCATCATCGTCCTCCCCCACCTGTTCGTCCAAAGGTATTTCTGTTGATTCAGAGTCCTGTGTGCAGAGTGTTTTTGAGTCTGTACAGCTGTTTTCCTCCTCCTCCTCTTCATCGTCGTCCTCCTCTTCTGGTTGGCTGCCACTGTCCTTTTCAGTGTCGGACTCCCCGTCCTCCTCTAGGGTCAGCTCAAACTGGAATTTGTCCGCTCCGGGAGGTCGAGTGCCGTCCTCCGGCTCATCTAAAGCTGGAGATGGACTTTGGGGTATAGTGCTTTGGTACCACTCTCTGTTGTCCTCCAATGTGTCCAGGATGTCTTGAGCGTCTGGATGGACAAGGTCAGCCCACGTCTCCCACAGGGGGTGGACGATATAGTCTATGAACCCAACCTACAATAGAGACGATGTTTGGTCACGGCTACTACTCTTACTATGGGGAGCACATCATTGTGCCATGGGCGGAATCTTACCTGGCTCTTTTCTACTGAGGCATTGTGTTTGTCACACATGGGGCTTATCTCCATTCCCCTCTCCCTTTCTCTGTCCCCTTGGCTGAAGAACTCCTCCATGATGCGGTCCGTCCACTGTCGGTATAGCTGAAGAGGCTTGGTGGGATTGCTCAGATCTGCACAGTGGACCATGTTCTGCAGAACCTGAACATCAAATATATCACAATCGAAAAATGGAATCAGACATTAATGAGCAAAAGTTGGGGATCTGTCAGTTTTCCCCTTAATCATCTCTGACCAGTGAGTCAAAGACATTCAACAAACCTGAAAAGACTTCCACTACTTTTACTTTATAAATTAATCAACCAATGATATGGTCAGTGATGCAGTCCTTTTGAGCCTAATAGATTTTTAAAAACAAGTTGGGAACATATAATCTTATGCATGTATGTGAATGAACTTGCAATTCCCCAGCTTTGCTGGATACAAGAATATTATCACCAACACAGAACTTGCAGCCCATTTTACTTTTATGTAATTTAGTTTGGTCAATATTAGACTCCTAAGGTTGGATCCTAAAGATCCTGGGGGTTTGTTATCACCAGGAAAGGTTTGATTGGTGCAGAGAGCACCGCATCTCTCATACTTTGTATCTACAGTAGCAAAGAGAAGCATGAAGCTGTAATTAAAGTAGTGTCACAGAGGAGTGGATTCAGCGTAATGTCTGCGCTACTATTACACTTTGTTTCATGAAGTGAGCTTCGTATTTTCCACTCTAACATTTCATAGCCTCCCTACTAAAAACCCTGCAACCTGATCCTTTATTTTTACAGAAGTACGCAACAACCCTTACAGGACTTCAATAGCCCCAATTCAATCTTAATAAAGGTATTTTAAGTATCTTAAGGTTTTTTTTCCTAAATATTTAGGTGCTCTTCGCCCTTTACAGGAGCATTTAAAATGTAACAGTGATCATATTAGATGCTGCATCCTGTTTTTTGTCCTTTTCTTCCTCTCTGCATCGAGAACACAAAAATACCAATGGTAAAAATGGAGAAAATGTTTTCTTGTATGTCTTGTCTGCATATAATTAGCAGGAACTAAAATAAAGTATCTTATAGATAGAATTATTAATGAGTCATACTGTAACAGACAATGGGTTGACATGCAAGGTACTTAATCTGTTTAGGCAATCAGCACCACATAAAATCCTCAAAAGAGTTTGTTGAAAACTGTGACTGTTTTGAGTGAGATCTGGGTTTAGACATACAGTAGAAGATGAAGGAGAAATACTGTAGCTTTTACGGAACCCATTAGACCCATCATGCAGGAACTTTCTGAAAATTTTTGGTGAGTCAGTTAACTAAGAAACAATCACAATGCCAATTTAAAGCATGCTGTGTTATTCTTGAGTTATTGTTATTGAGTTTTCAAGCATGTGCATTACTTGATTTTATAGACTTCAGCATAATATAAGTATTAATGTTAGAGATTAAGAAAGTCTTGATTCCTAATGTTCAATCTTTCATTTTTTATGTAGCTTGAAGCTCACCTGTATCCTGTCTGAGTAATTGTCCAGCAGCAACACACCAGAGCTGGTCACTTTCTTTGTTTCCACCATGGTCTTTAGGTCAGCCAGCAGATTCATGTGTTTGGACATGTCTGTTGCTAGCACCTTGGAACATCCAGAAAAAAAGAGAAAAACACAGAAAAGAGTTTGGCTAAGATATGACCTTTTCCAACAACATGACAACTTCTTTTACAGTTATTCTTAAACTTACGATGTCAATAACCATCTTTCGCAGTGATTGTCGCTGTTTTTTGGTCAAGTTTTGGAAGATGTCACAGTTCTCCTCTTGCAGTAGCTTGAAACCAACTGCTAAGTGGTGGTTTTCCAACACGGATGAGTCGTTGTACATCAGAGCTAGCTCTGAATCTGCAGGAAAGACAAAGTAAGTTGTGTCACATTTTATAGATACTTCCACTTGCGAGTTTAAGTAGATAAAACTTTCTTAACAGTCTGTGAGAAAGGCTCTCGGGTGTTTTAGCTTAACTTCACCAAATTCGGTTGCTCTGATTATTAAAACACATTAACAGGAAAGATGAGCTGAAAGAAGGGGAATCTTCTCTGTTACTCTTTTGGTTGACAGAAGATCAGCTGGGTAACTCCTCACTAGGATGACTCACAGTTCCTTTACTGCAGGGATTCCCCATTTGAGCTTTTGGGGACTCACCACACAGTTTGTGTATGTTTGTGTGAGGTGTATGAGACTGCACTATGTCTATTCTGTGCTGATTAGTAACGCTCTTATGCAACATTTGCAATGGCCTGGAAAATGGCTGTTTAAAGCAATGATGCCCAGTGGATATAAAGCCTGTGTTTTTGGAATAAATCACCAAATTAGGACGGCATCTCAGGCCCACAGACACGATGGGGGTGAGTCAGTTAAAGAGGCACAGCAGGGGGTGAGACTGTTGCTCAAGGACAAATTTAGTAACGTAGCACCATTAGGCCGCTCTCTATGGTTCTAAGCTAAATTTACCCTCTTCCACTTATTTAAACCGAGTCAAACTGCTTTTAATTCTCTGGGTCTTGAGGCATATCCCTCTTGAATTTAAGCCTCCACTTGCTATTATAGGCTTACTAATTACTACTTACTTACTAATATTAATGGAAATGTTAATGGTTTGTTGTATTAATTGTTTAAGGCAGCATTTACACACAAATAGTTGAACCTTTTTTTCAATTCTCATATATATATCACTACTAACAAAATGAATAATGCATCCATTTATCTTAGCCATCTATAATTCATAGAGTATTTAAACTTTGCATAGCCCTTGATTTAAAGTTGGTTTGTAAATAGTACAAGGTGTATGAATACTTTAAGAAGATACTGTATGAAATATTTTACATTAAATTATATTTTTATTTTTTTAACTCAATCTGTTAAAATGTGATTTATTTCTTTTTTAATTTGTTACTCGTAATGTTGCTGCTAGTGAAAGTTGTTGTTTACACTTACTGGTGTTGATGAGGAACTGGTTTGAGACTCCAGGATGGTCCACATCATGAATTGCACTGGCAAAGATGGCGGCAAGGATCTCAAGGTCTGTGAACACAGCCTGGGAGGAGAAAGAGCAGAGCACGGGTAAAATGAGGGCAAGAGAATATTAATTAGACTATGAATGGGGGGCTTTGATAGCAGCCATCAGTGAAAGCATGTACTGTGTGTTTGTGAGGAGACGTCTGAGAATGAATCTTACCTCAAGGGCAGGGGTGGATAGCAGCACGTGAGTTGACTGGGTGACATCAGCAGCATGGATGTTGTTATGGTAGGCCACATCGGCATGATAATGGTCTTCTAAGGTCATCAGGTATGTTATAAAGGTGTCGAGTGGAATTTTGAATGTTTTTAACAAGTCTCTCTCCTAAAAGGAAAAAAGATGGAGATCAAGAAACAATAAGCATTAAAAAAGTAGAGGTTAAAATAATCATTATAAGATACTTACTTGAAATATTGTGTACATCATGACTGTCAGTGGCCGATTCCCAGAGAATTCTGAGATTTTAAAAACATTAAGGCCCCATTTATTCACATGCTCCAGCTCCTACAGAGAGATTTAGAGACACAGTTATAACATGTTGAAATGTGTGGCTTGAAAAGGCTGTTTGCACCAAATTTCTCAGAAAAAATAAAACGCACCTTTGCCAGCTCATCCTCGGTCTCTGTCTTGACGCCGAAGCGAGGGATGTTTGAGTTTGTGAGGCTGGAAGAGTGTTGCAGCTTTTTTACTCCGCTGATCTGAGACATGGGCTTGTTCTTCTTCTCCTTCTCCTTCTGCGTCTGTGGGGACGGCATCTCCACCTCATGTTGCTTGTCTGCGCCAAGAAAGGGGAGTTGATTGCGAGAACCAAACAGGAGGTTATTGCTTTTATTTGCTTTTATTTCTGAGTCACCCCTCACCGAGAAACGTGCTGGAGATGAACTCAGACACTTGGTTCCCAGAGCGGCTCATCTCGGATAGGTGAGTCAGCTCCCTATTCAACATCCTTTTAAACTAAAACAAGGACAAACACACACACACACACATACAAAAACATTATGGGTTTGACAGTTTGTAATACAGAACCAAAGCAACAGAAGTTACTGATTTCAAGATGCCTAGACAATCTGAGAACAGGTGCATCTCAAATGAATGAGAAAATTATCAAAAGTTTCTTTACAGCCAATTAAAAATATGGCTGTCATACTATACAGATTTTCCTTCTCTTCATTTTGATTATTTCAGTTTTATATTTGAGACCCTAAATAATTTTCCCAGGTCAAAAAGTAGTATAAAAAATTATCATTTTGTTGATTTTCACAGCTTTTTCCTTCTGCTTATCATTCCATAAGTAGGTTAGACACAAAGCTTTCTGTGCAGCCAGCTGCTTTAGTAATGGCTTTTTGTGGCTTATCCTCCATGACGGGTGTCACCAATTGACTGCTGAACCCCTGCAGAGTCCAGCATAACATAACATTAACCAGAAGGTGAAGTCCCTTCCTATTAATAATAACTCTGCTTTTATTTTTTTTAACTAAAAGTTGGATATTGTGTAACAAATAAATGATGTTATTCCATATTTTATACAAAACACTTCTGATAAATAACAATGAAAGGAGACTCTTTCCACGTCATTTGTTCTCAACAGATGTTTGAGGCACTGACAGAGGAATGCCTAAGAAACAATACCTAATACTTTCAGTTTTATTAGGCATTAAAATATATAATATTATTCCATTAGATCATTTAATTGAATTTAAAATATTCACATTCAAGAAATGTCCAGCTTTGTTAGAGAAACTGCTCCCAAGAGAATCATCTCTTCTTTTTGGGCTTAACTCACACTCTTCATCTCTCCAAAGCCACACTACCAGCCTCTTCATCTTTCTGACTCCTCTCTTTCCTGGTTTGCTCCCTGGGGCTGTGTCTATCTATAGCAGCAAACCCAAATTTTGTCCTAAGTTTTGATCTGCAAATTATTATAATGTTATGCATTATTATTATTATTTAGATGATGTTTCAACTCAGGTATTTTCTAACGTGGTTGGAAAAAATTAAGATAAAATGATGTGCATGGAGGTCTGTTCAATTCTGAAACCAGGCAACATCAATATTATTCGATGGTTTTGTGAGTTAGAAGAAGAGCTCACAACTAAGTGAATGTTTCAATCATTTTAGATAAATTAGGTAAAAAAGAAGAAGACCTTTAAGAATTTTTGGGTCATCCACTATGTATAAATAAAAGAAAGTCTTCATGACGTCAAAGCAGAGCTGCCGACCTGAAAAAAACCCAGACATCCAGCATTTCTGTTTATTCTTTTAACAAAGGAGAAATAACCAAACTCTTAAAAATATACAAATTCATAGAAAGTCACCACATATCTGAATCCAAACCTCATTAAAATGCATTTGCTAAGTTTTACTCTTCTCATTCTTCATCACTAATTCAATTCAATGATATTTCCCAATGGACACACCTACAAAGCATTATTCTGTGGTCCACATGTTGGAGCTGTTCTAAATATAGTAGATTTTGGGTTCATAAACAGCAGCGTCCAAATTTATCTAAAGCTTAAGCCTGAAAGAAAACAACATGCAGCACTTTGACATGTATGATGCTAATATCGGTGAAAAGGATGTTAATATTTATCCTAAAACACCTCATCAGAGGAGAATTTCTTACCTTTATGTACCCCCAGGAAACAGAAAGGAGATAATTTGCTTCGGGCATTTTGACAAATAATTAAAGTAGATCCAGAACCAGAAAGAATTCAGATAAATATCCCTGTGAAGTTTTCACCGGGAGAAACCAGCAGACAGTAAAATAAAACGAGCCCAGACGTCAACCTAAGGAGCCCTCAGGCTCTAGCACAGGGTGGAAGAGAGTCCACATTTGAAGCTGCGTGTTCCTGTCCTGTATATATCCACACACATGCGTCGCTGTCCCAGAAAGCAGAGAGAAAACATCGATTCTGGAGGAGAGATGACTCGAACCTAGCTCTCAAAAGATCCAAACAGAGCATATTGAGATCACACACATACACAAACATTCAGATTTAGGGACACACTGCTGGGGCTTTGAATAATTGATGATGGTGCGGAAGCTTGGTATATGCCAAAGCAACAGGACAGCAAAAAAAAAATAAAAAATCTGTGAACTCCTCCCAAACAGGACAGGCTGCCTGCCGCTGTGTGTATGACACACACTCCTATGTGAGGAGCACAGGCTGCCTCTCTTAGAGTGTCACACAATGGCAGCAAATCAGGACGCAGAGAAAAAAGGAGTCTGAGCTCATCATCACCTCTAATTGGCTTGAATTGGAGAAGACCGCGGAGTACCTACTGCTTCATTGGCCACCACTGAAGTCAGTGGAAAAATCTACACTTTCCCATTTTCCTTTAATTCCTGCAGAGCAGTGGGATGTTGTTTTGTGCATGCAATACGTGCAAAGTGTATTTCTGTTCTGTGTTATGACAGTATGTTTGCTTGTGTTTACAAATGGCTGACCTCACCTTCTCTTCAGTGTGATGTAAAAGCACAGGTTACCTCATCCAACATGCTGCAGTGATAACAAAAAAAGACGAGGTCACCCTCAACCTGAGTATGAGGGTTGAGTCATGCTAGCATCATTGGTGAGATGATGTAAATATTGGAAAAAAAAGAGGCATTGATCTAGTAAAAAGAGAATAAGCGTCATAGTAATGTGGAGTGGGCTCGGCGGTACAGAAAATGTGTTTTTCATTATGTCTGAAAAGCTGATGCTTCATTTAAAAAATAAGTAAAGAAAAATGGGGAGAACTTTAAATTAAATTCTACCAAAGTATGCTGGTAAGATCATCCAACAGGGGAAATTATATTCAACTTGTAGCATTTATTGAGTTGGGATTTTCTTTTGACCAGGAAGCTGATTTAAGAATTGAAATTTATGATGATAAAAATCAACAGATAAACAAATGATCAAATCAATACATGTAACTAATTCATATAATTACTTTCATGTCTAAACGACTCTGGGAAAGGGAGAGTTTTTTTCTTCTTCTTTGGAAATAAACATGCGCTGTTTAATATCAGGGTTTAAGGGTCATTAAATTAGTGTCGAAACCTTAACTTAATCATCTCGGAGAGGAGCCTAAAACAAAAAGCAGAACGGGCCTGGTCTTTGTACAATACTGGAATACAATTTCAGGGAAGATTTCAAAAAAAAAAGTTGATAACATGCAGCTAAATCACAACAGGAATGTATTTAGGCACACTCAATAAATTATGAATCTTGTTTAACATGACAAAAACAGTTATAGGAACCCAATAACTAAAAAACACCAGCAAAAAAATGAAAATATATTAATAAAACTGGAGTTAAATGAAGTTTTAAGGCTCAACTTAATAATTTCTTTTAATGGAGAAAAAAATCATAAAATTATGAATCAAAAATAGACTAACACTCTATCTATCTATTTATTTATTTTAAAGCAGAAAAATTTTTTAGATAAAAGAAGAACTTTAAGAATCACTTCCTCAAATCTAGATACCTCCACATAAAATCAGAATATTATGCTTTTTCTTATTATAAAACTAATCAGGATATAAAATCCTTAAATTTTCTGTGTCCTCTTGTATTACAAAACATCTGCTCATGTCGGCAGATCATGTTTTAAATAAATCCATAACCATGTTTAAATATTTATCCTGCCTCTTTCTATAGGATTAGGCTAAACTGCAATTATCTATTCATGTTGGAGACAAATGGGAAAGACACATTTAACCACAGCTCCAGACTGATTGTACATCAGTATTTTAGCTTCTCCAACTGAGCCCATGAGTAGCAGTACTTTAAGGGACTTTTTAGGGTCAAAAAAAATATTTTAAAAAAGCTTAACAGCCGATTTATGATTGTCCTCAAAATGTGTTGTGTTACATAGTTCTTAAACGTTTATATAATTAAAATACTTTATTAATCCCAAAGGGAAATTAGTGAGCCATGCATTCTTCTATAGGCATAGGGAAACAATATTTAGCTATTTAATTAGTTACAAAAAATACAGTGAGAGGAATGAAAAATCTGACAACTTAAAAAAATTTAATAATCATTATATCATACCACAATATTGGAGTATAATATATTAACCATTACAATGGATAATTCAAAACCTGCTTAACATTGCTAACATTTTTCCTTTTTTACTTGTAAAGGCACACACCTGTGGTCATCAACCATGTGTGAGCAGGAAGTCATTTTCTTTTATTATTTATCTGTATGCATACATGCATTATCCGTGTAATAGCTGATGGGTCGCATGGATTGAAAAGAGACTGAGCATGTCTCTGCTTACTTTACACCCATACTCTGCAGCCAGCCTGGTACTATGAGTAATTTACAGCTACGCTGGAGCAGATGAGACCGCCTGCTAACTGACATCCAGAGTCTTTGACTAACTCAGAGCCAAGCAGGCCAGCACAAGCTTTCTCTCTACACACACACTCACACAGGCTAATACTCATCCAATTTTTCCCAAGATGAATAATACAGAGAGACCCCCCCCCCCAATATTCTTGTGTAACTCCCTTTCATTGTCAAAGATACGCACACACACACACACATACACACTTACAAAGCACTAGCTTAGTCAGGAGGTGTGAACACAGACTATTGGGTAAAAATTGGAAAGTGTCACACCTATCTTAGTTGTGACTTGTGTGTAATTTGTTCCTCAGTGGAGCGACCAAAAATATCCATTCCTTGCTGTATATAGCCCTCAGCACCTTTGTGTTTCTGGTGATTTTTTTTCTCACGTTCGACATTTAATCTGGCAGCAGACACCCCCATTCTTAACAACATAGACAAACTGCCGACACTTTCTTCAATAAAAATACAGCTAACACCATTCAGACCCAATTCATGAAGCTGCTATAAGATTAAACATGACGACATCTATACAGGTGCTGGTCATAAAATTAGAATATTTTGAAAAACTTGATTTATTTCAGTAATTGCATTCAAAAGGTGTAACTTGTACATTATATTTAT
>JAUZNJ010033107.1:1847-13331 GCA_034780135.1 Jordanella pulchra
AATCTGTAATAATGCCTTTGATATGACCTGGGAGTGTCTGACAAAAATTGCAGAGGAGAACAAGAACATTTGCATGTTTAAAGTAAGTTAAAAAAACAACAAAAACAAAAAAAACACATTGATGTTTTATCATCAGTATAACAAAACCACTAATGCCCAAAAGTCCTTTACTGTAGCTGAGACAAAATGAGCAGCGAAATATCTGAATGTGTCAAGTTTTTGTTCAATTCAGAGAAAGAGTCGAAAAATTCAACTGATGTTAGGGTTGGATTTTATAATTTGTCACCATGTAAAGTTTGCAATAAAAATGTGTGTAAATATATATATATATAATTTTATATATAATAAAATTTTGGATATTAGTATAAAGAAAGCTTGACTTACATCAATTTCTTCACAGATGTTCAAAAACCCAATGTGGAGAGGCAACATTACATTAAATCAAGGGTTCAAAATAAACTATATGACTACAGCTCAAAATATTTTGAAGAAAGTATTGAAGATACAATACATTTCAAGGGGATTTAATTATTTCCACTTCTTATGATTTCCAAATGACCAGCAAGAGCAGCTCTGGGATTTTAGGGTTTCCTGAAACATGAAAAAAAAATCATTTTTTAAAGGTTTACTTCTTTTTTTTGCCACAGATATTACGTGGACATTGTTTCTGGATTCAAGACCTCTTTTTTGCTTAACTTTGGCAGCAGTATTATTGTGTATTTTAAATGAAATTATTTGTTGCTACGCATTTTTATGGAAGGAGAATACAAACTATTCTTAATTCTTCATTTCAGGTCACTGGACAGGAGAGTTTTAAAAAAGAGAGACTTTCAAGGCCTGTGAAAATAGCAGAAAGTGATGTGGATGTAAGTACATGTTTTCAGAGTTTACAGAACAACCGCCCTGTTTATCCGTCTCTTTTCTCCCTGATCTTCACTTCCGACTTCTGACAATCCACTGCCGAGTCGCAGCTGACTTCAGTCTGACTCGTCTGTGTGCTTTAGTGTGGTTTTTCTGTGTGTGTTTTTAACTTGTGGTAAACAGAGGCAGCAGAGCTAAGGGAACGTGTGTGTTTCAGCACTGTGGGGACACGCATGCACGCTGCACAGTGTGGGCCTGAGAGTATCGACCGCAGCTTTTATTTTTCTCCCCACAATTTAAAGGGAAAAATGCATGTAATGGGAGTTTTAGATGTTGGGCTGTTAAATTTTTCAGTTTGATTTGCCTGATCCTGCTTTACTCCTTCTTTGTTTTGGACTGAATGGAGGTAAATAGGATGGATGTCCTGGCTTTTCATCATTAGCATTGTTCCACTTTAACAATTTATAAGAAATCGCCAGTAAATTTGTCTGAAAAATGAATATTTCATGCAATTAAAACAACAATATGTGGCAGGCAAATAAAAACAGTTTAATTATTAATTGAACAGAATGATAAATAGATCTGAGGGGGGAAAACTACAGGCGGAAAAAGACTGAACTTGGCAGACTTATGTTGTTTTCATAAACACATAACCCATTTCGGGGAAAACAATTCTGTCACTCTCAGTAAACAAGGCTTTCTCCAACAGTGAATGTGAAAATATGGATTTTTGATTATGATTACTCATAATGGGTATTACCAAATCTTTCCCCCTAACTAGAAGGCGCAGAGCCTTTTGATATTGTGTTGATGAGAAGAACTCCTCTGAGCTTTTTACAAAGATAAGCCTTATTGACAGACAGAGAAAGCTACAGTAGACGATCAATGCGTCTCAGGCGGCTGCAAAGAGCTGAATGAAAACAAGAATGGAGCGTTTGGCCTGTGTTGTAAACACATGCTCTGTTTATTACCCCATTCTGTTTTATCTCCTTTTTGATTCTCTATTGCTTTACTTTCACTCTGAAGTATTTTGTATAGATTGGGGATATGGATGTTACTCTTTGTTTTCATCTTCACTTATTACTTTGTTTGTTTTCCTGCAGGTTAAACTAAGTCGACTTTGTGAGCAAGACAAGATTCTACAGGAACTCGAAGCAAAAATACGCAGTTTCAAGGATGACAAGGTGTTTGTGACTCACTGTATATATTAGTTGTATTTTTATTCAGTAATTTATGATTATTTAAAGATCTCTTAGGCACATATTTTTGTTTAACCCACTAAACCCTCATAATTGAACATAACTTGCTAACTTTCTTTTTTTTTGTTTTTGTTTTTTTGACTAATTTTACATTTCTTTCCTAACAAAGGCAAACATCTGACATCTTTTAAAACTTAAAAAAAAAAAAAAACACACAACAGAGTTGCTTTTTTGTGAGGAAAACTGAAACATTTTCAACCCAGAGCTACAAGTCAACCGGGCTGAGGACGTTGAACAATGCTTCTGCTGGAAGAACATTAAGAAAGATGACAAACACATGTATGAACGTTAGAACAAAGGAGGTTAACTCCAAGGTGTAAAATGTCGGATAAAGGACATTTTTAATGCAAACACAAACATCTGAGAATGGGCTGGAGAAAAAGCGGAAGTCAAAGTTTACCAAGATATTCAGGAGGTAGCATAATCCCAGAAAACCACTTCTGTGTCAGGGGCCTAAATTATAATAGGTTAAAATGGAACTCATTTTATAATTATATTTTCCCCTTTGCATTTTCATATAGAATAGTAACCAACCCTCATATTTATCACAACTGTGGATGGAGGTGGTGCAAACAAGCAAGCGCAAGCGGGCAGCAACAACTACTTCATTTAAACATCTAAAGAAATTCAAGAACAGATAAGAAAAAAGTCAATGGTTCTTTAAATCTTTAACAGGATTAAAAAAGCAGAGACCCGAATGAGCGGGAGTGTCGGACATTATTAAAGAAAATAAATGAAACAGTAGTAAATGGTCAAATGAACGGTTAGCTAACCAAAATCACTTTGATTGCTCATCCAGGAGGTGAAAAACTCAGGGACAACTACTATAGAAGCATGCCAGCAAAAAAAAAACCCTGAATGTCTTTAAAATCTAAAAAAATATCACAACCAGCAAGTAGTAGATCTAAGGAATACCTTTTTCTCAGTTACAAACTCGGTTGGGATAGCTCTTAAGGCATTAAATCATCATCTGAAAACTGCTTTGTTCTCTTTGTCTGATAATGAAATTAGTTTAAAACGTTGGTATGCTAAAAAAGCAAAGGAAACCTTCAATGGTCGACCCTTCATATTATTTTCACAGAACTTTATTATTTGAACTTTTTTTCTATTTTAAAGAGTTAAGGGAGTTAGTTAAGAAAATTTGTTTCTGTGACAAACCATATGCAAAGCCCAGAAAATAAAACAATGGATTATAAGTAGATAAAAAAAGTAAGAACAATATTCCTGCATCCTCAACTTATTTTACTGCTGGCTAAGGGTGCCAGGAGTTATACTTTGGTGAGTTAGTAGAAAAAAAGTTATTTCTTAACCAATGGTTTTTGTTTTAAAAAAGAATGATTATGTGTGCAATAAAAACAGATGAATTTATTCTTAGGTTTTTAACTGTACAAGGGAGGAAAATAACTGTGAGTGATTTAGTAAAATGCAATACTGTATTTCTTAAAGTGGTATTTTGTCCCATAGAAGAAAAAAATAACCTGTATAAAATTTTTTTTTTGTTATTATTAACCTGTGTTATGAAAGGTGAATGTATTTGTTTTTTTTTTGTTGTTTTTTTCTATAGTATATCTTTCTTAACCCTAACCCTAAAGCTGGTAGGCACCAAAATGCTTCCTGTTCTATTATGGCATGTCTTGTGCTCTTTAGGACAAGTTGGAATCAGTTCTGGATGTTTCCCACCAGCAGATGGAAGAGTACCGAGATCAGCCGGCTCACGCTGAGAAAATTGCCTATCAGCAGAAATTGCTGCAGGAAGATGTGGTCCAAATCAGGGCTGAAATATCTCAAGTGTCCACAGTAAGACACTTCTTCTCACCAATTGCATTACGGTTAAAAGAAAAAACTGAATTCCATTACAGCTTTTAAAAATAACATGGGAAAAAAAATTCTTCCTGCAAAAAGTCTTATTTAGAAGATTACCCTGTGATTTCCATGCTAGTTTGGGCATCATATTTCTTTTAATTTGAACCAGGATGTTCACTTCTGTTTTTAGTTCCCTTTTTACTGTTTATGTGACTGGCACAATGTTTCAGGTTGACTGTGACTATCAAAATGAGTGATTAGGGGATAAACCTGATGCTGAGAAAAAATCTTCTGAGTGTATTTCTCAGTCACATGGGTCAAAATGTTCACTGATATTCAAAGTATTTCGCATTTGAATGGGAAATGTGAATATTCAAATCTGCAGTTAACAAAATATAACCACAAGATTACAGGAAGTAAACAAATCTGCTTTTTTTTTTGTTTTGTTTTTTTTTTACAATTTGAAAGACATTTAAATTTAGTGTAGTTCTATTAGAATGTAATAGGTGCAAATTGTTTTTAAGTAGGTACAATTATTAAAAAACATTTTTGATTGGAAAAAACGTATTAAAGCTTTTAATTATAACAATCAGTGTAAAGAATGGGTGCATGTTTAATAATAAAATTGAAATCTCAAAGTAGTCTTTTTGTGTGTCTGTACTGAATAGTGTGTTCTTTTCTTTTTTTAAAGGAAATGCAGAACGCATGGAACGAGTATAACCGACTGGAGAGAGATGTGGACTGGCTAAGATCAGCCCTGCAGGGACAGATGGACCGCAGTGATCTTTCTCAGGTCTATCTTCCACTTTTATACACAAGCTTTAATCTGGAGGAGCTACTAATTACAGATTTCAGTCTCATTCAAGACCAAGAAGAGATTTGGTCAGTATTGATCAAAGATCATCCACCAGTTTCATCTGAATTGGATATAAAAGAAAGACTTTGCATCTGAGAAGTTGTTCGGTATATGTTAAAAGGGTCGATGTGTTCTGTAATTTAATGAATGCTTCTGTTTTTCTCTTTGAGCAGCAGGAGAAAGTTCAGCTCAGAAAAGAACTATGGCGGATTGAGGATGTTATTGCAGGACTCGGTACCAATAAAGCTAATTACAAAGTCACAATTGCTTCTGTTACCAACCCAGGTGAAGATCCAAATAAAAAATCCAAGTACTTAGAATATTTGAAAATCAACTATCATAATCTTACTCTTGACTAAACATTTATGTATGTGACACTCCTCAGAGAAAAAATTTGTGCCTTCGGTGCCAGTAGCATCAGTGCCTTCTGTGTCTGGGAGCCAGACTGCTGTGGAGATGAGATCTTCCCAGCAGCAGCAGCAGCACAGCCCCCACCTCAGCCATGACCCCACCCTTACCTCAAGCTCCAGCCGACAGCCATTACACCACTCTACAACCATCTTCAGTGGCTTCAAATGGGTGGGAGGACAACTCCTTATACACCCCCCCAACACACACACACACAAACTTATTCACATATCCAACCAGCCCACAGACATATTACATCTATTTACTAACACAACTCTTACTGATCATAACTTTACCAAACTTACTCGCTTCCTTTAACTTCAGGCCTAACCAAAATCAGCAAATTTCTGAATTTTCTGCCTGTTAAATACCAGTAAATATCTGGGGATAGTTTATAAAGCTTCTTGTAGAAAATAAAATATTTAAAACAAAAAAGTTGGTTCAGTGTTTTCTACATTCAGGCTGTTAATTGCATTTTTTTAAATTTTTCTCTATATTTTTGCTTCTTTTTTTTTTCATCCTGAACATTTCTCATTTTATCTGAGTGTACCGGTACTATCTTTGATAGTAATTACAGGCTTTTTTTTTAAGAATGTTTATCCATTTTCTTTACAGTCTTTTATTTTTGTTCTTTAACAATATTTCATATTCTTGTGTTGACCTGTATGTTTTCATTTTAATAAATTTTTATGGGTATAAGCTGGCGATATGGATAATGCATATTTAACTTGAAGTTATTCTAAGTAGCTCACGGTCATCTATGTGTGCAGGGTGAAGAAGATGTGCCTCCCAGACCTCCTCTACCTCAGCTCTACAGTCCAGAGGAACATCCTCCCGCTGTGCCACCGTTGCCCCGGGAGGCAACAGTCATCAGGCACACCTCTGTGCGGGGCCTCAAACGACAGTCAGACGAGCGCAAAAGAGATCGAGAGATTGGCCAGTACACAAACGGGGACAGTAAGGTATATGTGCTTTTCTTTAATATTGGGGCTCCTGATATTTACAAAACTGACTTTGTTCCTTATCATCATCTCTCAGGTGGAACTGCGACCTTTCCTGAGTGATCCAGAGCTCATAGGATCTGGAGACGGCGCCAGTCACAGTGGCGTTGTACCATCTGGGCGCGAAGGAGGTTACCAGACATTACCAAATAGAGGTAGATGACTTAAAGGGCGAGGCTAACAGATTCTGTTCCAACTTGTGTGTATTTCAAATAAAGAACAATGTGTTATTATTTGTTGGCTTCCCTTTAGGAGTGGCTAGTTCCTCATTGAGGGTAAATCAGTCTTCAAGCATCTCCTCATATGTGACTATTCGAAGATCAACTTCAGCAGCTGGTGTTACGGTGAGAGCATAGAAAAAGAAATAAGGAAAAATAGTTTGGGTGCTCAGGCAAAAATGGGTAACTGATTTTCAGAGGCCTTAGTCCTTGACGGGGCCATCATGGTTTTGATTGCTGGTGTGTTGATGTTTGGCGCATATCTCCTCCCCTCTCTCTTAGCCTTATTTTCTGTTGTTTTTCTACATTGCTTACTAAACACATACGTAGCTTACAGAATTTCATTCTTATAGAATGTGAATTAAGAATTATTCTTATAGAATAAGAATGAAATTCTCATTACAGACAAGCCATTTTATAGCAGTAAACCTTTGCTTCTCTTCCCCATGTTTGATCCCATATGATTTGATCTGATATCTCATACATCAAAATATACCAAATACACCAAAAATCTATACAATAAAATATTATATATGTGTTATTTTGATAATTTATTAATAAAAAAATAAACCTCCAATTATGGGTTTAACAGAATATCATAGTAAAATAATAAATCGTGTCCAGGGTAAACTTAGCACTTTTTTATTTTCCTTTAAACCACAGAAACACTGTAGGTTAAAATATGTTATGCTATCTTGGCACCAAGCCCTTTCTGGGTCAGTGGAAAGAACTTCTCTTCTGGCTGAAGGTGGCCTCACAGAGATGAACAACCAATTAAAGTAGCTAAGTTTGTTTTGCTTTCACTTTTTAGCTCATAGGGACACACAGAGAGAAACAGAACAGAAAATCACATCTCCAGACAGAAATGTAAAAAGACCAATTAACCCAAAAGTCATGTTAGGTCAATTAGGGGAGCTATGCTCTTTGCATTCTAATTCCGTGCATAGAAAAAAACCCAGACCAGGATTCGAACCACAGACCTTCGTGCTGCAAGGCAACAGTTCATGATTTTATTAGCATGTTATAAACCTCAATTTCTTGTACATATTTTTCCTTTTTGCATTCTAATTATCCCCGATTACCTAATTTTACTACCCCCCATCTTTTTTTTCCAATGTACTTTTTGTTCACAATATCTTTTCTTCTACTATTCACTGCATCTCTCATTCTACTTCTCAACTTTGTTTCCTCCTACTCATTTCAGGAGAGAGCAAAAAGTGCCTTGGAACGTCTGTACTCGGGGGACAAGGTGCAGCATCAGCAGAGAGGGAAGATGAGTGCCGATGAGCAGCTAGAGAGGATGAAGAGGCATCAGAAGGCCCTCGTCCGCCAGAGAAAACGCACCCTGAGTCATGGGGACCGACATGCGTCTCCAACGTCGCGTGCTTCTTCCTTGCGCCCCCTTTCGGCAGACTTTGGATCAGTATGTTACTAGAACAGTACCACTCACACTCTCATGCATGACGCCAACGAAAGTGAGAGTGGAGATCTACAGTAATGCATGCCTTTACTTGTAAAAAATAGATTTCCTTTCTTTTGACTTTATAAAATGAATGTTGAAACCAGTAAGTTAGTGCATTGTGTTTTTTTAACTCTTAATTCTCTTTGTCTCTATTTAATGCGTGTTGTTTTTAGTCATCACTCTGTTTTCCCATACTAAAGAATATTAGCATCATAGAAATCTGACACTGGTATTATACTGTAATTTTCACACATTCAAAAATTTAGGTAAGATCAACTTTTTACTTTTGCTACATGTTAAAATATACAAGGTTTATATAAGGAAAGACGGTGCCTTCTAAATGTAATCGTACCCCTTGCACTTTTGCACACTATTTGGCTTAAAATGTCTTAGTGGAAGAAAAAGAGCTTTTTCAGGAAACGATTAAAGATTTGAAAAATGTGGTATGAATTTGTAGGGTTCCTTCAGGTTTTAGATATGTCCCTGGTCTAACACACCTGAAAAGTGCAGGACAGCGGCCTTCATGAACTGGAGTCTGACAACTCTGCAGCAAGGCATTCAGAAGCTCACCATCAGAACAGTCATTATTGGGTTTAGACTATCAATAAAATGAACCTGTTTACTGTTTTATTGATTTCAGAAGCCAGTTGATGCACATGATTGCATCAAAATAGGGTGCTAATTCTCAATTTTTAAAAACTTGTAAAAACCCATGTCTTGCACTTCTTAATAAATTACATTCATGTGTAATTGTAGTTTGTCAAGAGTAAACAAATAAAGAAATGTCAAGGGGTATTATTGCTTTTGCATGGCACTGTGGATACCTATGTCTGTTTAAAAAGTGGTATTTATTCACACTGCCTAGATAACATTTAGAAAGTGTTTAATATGATTTATTGGATTATTTTAAAAAATAACATAATTATCTTTAATAAAAAAAAAACATTTAGTGAAATGCCGCCATCACTTTTTCCAGCTCTTCATTGATTTTTGTTATTTAGGTGTAACCCACAGTATCATGCCTGTGCTGTCATCTGGGTTACAACAACTAAACGCTTCAATCATCTACTCTGACAAACCAGAATTAGGCTCAGTTTGTCTGATAAACGTTTCAACACCTATCCAGGAGTCTCTGAGCAAAAGTCAGTCGTAGTACATCACGTTATGCTTTTAATCCAATAGTGTTGTATGATGAGCATCCTCAATCCATTAGTCATTGCTCTTTTCATTTAGATATCATTGCCTTCTGTTTTTTGAATTAGCTACCATTGCATTCAAGCATTCATTGGTTGTCTGTCTGTCTGTCTGTCTGTCTGTCTGTCTGTCTGTCTGTCTGTGGAAAGAGAAAGCAAGTAAATATTCACTAACTCGAATTAACAAATGCTCCACAATACACATTTAGCATCACTAATTTCAACTTAATCATAAATCATTTTCTTTTTCAAATAAAAGCGAAGATGCCTGGAGTTATTATGAAATGTCCTGTGTCCAATTTCTCAATCTTACAAATAAAAGCATTTTATAGATTCAGTATTGCTGTCCACTTTATCAGTTTGACATTAAAATGTAGATTAACTGTTTTCTTCATGTCTTTATTTGGTAATTGGATTTTTATATTTTTTCTATTTCTGAAATATCACTCAAAATAAATTGTTTTATAAATAATTTACATTTCCATGTTTTCTTTTATTCAGTTAACTCTTTTCCAGGAATACACAACACCTTGTTAATTAAAGCTTCCCTGAGTGTTTCAAAGCATTTGTTGTTTGCCTTCTCACTGCCCTAACGTCTGTACTGTGTTATGAGAGTTTTCACTTCCATATTTGCATACATACTCATATATGCAAGTGTCTTTTGTTTTTGTATTTTGATATCATCCACATAAATGAATATTATCAGCTTTTAAGATCAAGTAAGGCCTGATTTTCGGTTTAAAATGTGGTAACTGATTCTGTGAAGCAGAACAAAAGGATAATTTCTTTTTAAGTCAGTGTGACCTGAAGACAGCGTCCGGTGATTTGTTTCAAACTCTCTGTCTTTCTTGTCCAGTGGAAGAGAGAGCAGGAGTTTGACCTGCAGCTACTCGAGCGAGCCGTTCAAGGGGAGGAGGCTCAGGCAGTTAGAAGTGTCCAAGGAGAGGAAAGACCCCCTGAGCACAAAGAGAGACCCCGCTCACACTCTGATGAATGGCTGGCCTTCCACGCTACAACAACAACCCCTCCCATGCATGAGGCTGACCTGGAGCCCCTGGAGTATGACCTGGACCTAAACAAAGAGGTCACATATCTCTTTCTGGTTTAAGAGTTAAAAAACTAAGTCACGGACTTAATCAGGAAGCAAAAACTGTTGATATAAACAATGTCCAGAAGTTGTAACTCAGCTCAACTTAGAACCTTTCAGCTGTGAAAGCAAAATCTGTTGGGCTCTTTTTGGCATCAAGACAATTATTCTTATTGCCACATCGCCAGACAGGACACTGTAAAAAAAAAAAACAACCTTTCAGTTGTGAATTTGAAAAATAAGCTTTTACTTGACCTGTCGTTACTGTCAGTTTAAACCTATTCTTAATCGAATATTACAAACATCCGAAAAATGCAATTTCTGCTTTAATATTGTTAAATAGTCATGCAGCAATATTGTCTTGTATACATTTTCTTTAACCTCAACAAAGATAATTGGAGCCTATATAAAAAGCTGCTTTCAAAAGATGCTGTCATGTATTACAGTGGAAAAGTTATCTAAACCTCTTTGTGAGAAAAGAAATGTATCCAAGCCCAATGTTAAATCATTTAACTTTGACTTATTTATGATTATTGGGCTTAAATCCATTTGAGATGCTGTGGCAGGACCTTAAACAAGCTGCTTATCCCTGAAAAGCTTTAAATGAGGCTCAAATGAAAGTTGTTCTGCAAAGAAAATCAGAGAAAACTTTCTTCATAGTGGCGTGAAAGACTGAATTTCAGTTACTCCAAAAGCCTGATAGTAGTTACTGCCCAAGGTGGAGCTATGTGTTATCAGACGTGGCTTTGGATGGCAACTTGCTCCTTGATTCCTGATCTGAAACTATAAAATCAGAATTCTGCTAATAGTGTGCACGTGTAATAAACACTCATATGAGCAGTTTTATTTAAAAACGCATGCGCATAAACTCCTCTCCATGCGCATTTTGAATGTTTTATGTGTGTGGATTCAATAACATGAGGAACAGAGCATGGAGAGTTCTGACTTCGTTTGAAACAGAAAAATGTGGCAAAGAAAGCAAAAACATCATAATTTATTAAGGGTGGGATTACTTTTCCAAATTTCAGTTAAAGTGGTTAGAATCATGGAGATTTATGTAGAAATAATTTACTCGGAAAAACAACAGTGAACCCGACTTGTATTTGGAAATATTTCATAATGGATGTAAATGTTTAGCATAGCACTGAATGACTAGCATGTTGTAGAAAGTTTAATGCCTGAACTTTAGTTAGCTTTGCTTAGCTTTAATTAAACATTTTATCCCTAAAGAAGGCATTAGTCTAGATAAGGAAAATTCAATTCAGTGTAGGTTTAACCTTTTGTGTTCTTAACCTTTTGGTGTGTATGTTGTGTGTTTCTACTTAGCTGTCACTTA
>JAUZNJ010033108.1:0-13331 GCA_034780135.1 Jordanella pulchra
AGGTTATAACTGGCTGATTAGCTGTAATATTTTAGAATAGTTATTATATAAAAATGTCTTATTTTAGAAATAATCTCCCCCCCCCCCCCCAAAAAAAAAAAAATATAATTAAGTGAAAACTAGTTTGTAATCTCCCAGCAGAGAACAGAGCGTAGTATCATGTCAAACACCGATTTACTTATGTTTTTATGGCCCACCACCCGTTTGGTTCTGCTCAGTACCTGGTTTTCTGCATCCCTGCACAGACGGTCCTCCGCTGCTTACACCCTGCAGTCCAGCTGGAACAGCTCCGAACCTCCAACCTCTGGATGGCACCGCGGGTGGACACCTTCAGGCCCCTCAACCCAAACATGAGACGGCCAAACTTGTTGGAGTACATCTCCTCACAACCCGTCAGTTGTAGCTTGTTTCTTCTTCGGCTGTCTGGTTTTAACAGAGCCGTTAGAGCTACACGTCTCTCTGCTGCCACCTACTGGATTTGGTGAAGTAACAGGCTCATATTTTTTTAGATATTAGCGCGTTATGTTGTGGATTTTCCTCACCCGTCTGTTAGCTACGGAAGCCCGTTTCAGCCACTGATAAAAAACAATTATCTTGGATCTCATAATTATGAGATACTTATCATTCTTTAGATCGTGTCTCATAATTATGACACGTTACAGCGGTGTTACATGGTTGTTTATACACAGGGGCCCTTAATAATCTGTGCTGGCCCCTGTAGTAACTTTTTACTTTAACAGTTAATCAAAAATTGAGGTTTTACACTATTAACTTCAACTATTAACGACATATAGACCAAGGGTCTGCAGCTGATGAAAGCTGCTCTGTGGTTCATTCATTAAACCAGTGGTTCTTACCTTCCCTTCTGGTTTACAGGAAGGTATTTTGGCCACATATACTCTATTTTTCTGATTAAAAAGAAGTTATTCTACATGTAAAAAAAAAAAAAAAAAAAAATCTGTCCCCTCCAGTACCCCTCAGCAGTTGTTTGCTGATGCGTTGCTAAAATGTATTTTTGCAGGGACATCATTCAAAGCCAGTTCACGAGTTTTTACTTTTTAATTATTAAAATGCATCATTTGAAAAAACAAAAAAATTAAAAGTTGGGAAATTTATTATGTAGTTTATTCTTCTGGTAAGAAAGCCATACTTTCAAATGTTATCAGTATAGATGGCAAATCTATCATAAATTTCCAATTTAAAATTTCAGCTTCTAGTAAACCTTTCAGTAGGTTTTTGGAATATTTTTACTATACTATATATTATACTGTTTTTAAATCCGAGGAGCGGTTTCCTCATTGAAGAACCTCCCCGATTGAACTTGCCACTATTATTTGGAGCACATCCCTCCCAAATAATACTCCAATGAATCAGCAGCATGCGTGAATATTTCCATATCTTGAACTAAACGAGCATCTAAGTGCCAACAGTTAACCTCAATCATTCAGCAATGAACAGAATTTGAACTCAAAGTTGGCTGTTGTGCTTCAAACTATTTCTTCTAGAAAGAAATACCCCTTTGATCATTTCTAAAAGAAAATGTTTCACCAAGCAAGTCAATTTATTAATAAGTATTTTCCCTTTATTTTCGAAGGTAATTAAGAATTTGCCAACAGAAGATAATTTATCTTTAAAATAAATAAAACAAAATTATTCTATCATCTTATTTAAAGTGCATAATATCTATTTTATTTTCGGGAAATGTTCGATCGATAAGCAGATGGTCCTATTAACCTGAAATTGAGAGGAAAATACACTAACTTTAAGAAATGTTACTTATTTTTGATCATTTTTTTCAGTGTTTAAGGTTTAGGTTAATAAACACTTTGTACATCACATCTTGTGTTTTTCACATATAAAAGCAAATATTTTACCATTTCACTGGCTAAACATCATCCAATCACGTCCCTAATAAAAGCCAAACCTTGATCTTATTTGGAAAAAAGCAATGAAAACAGGAAGAAACTGCTTTATTGGACATCTTACAACAACGTGAAGGGAAATCTTGTGTTTTTAAAATGATACAACTTCAGGTTTTAGCCGATTTAACTCTGCATAATGGAAGTCAAAAATGTTCTGTTCATCAGTCACGCTTTAAAAATTACAGCATATTTACAATAAAAGAAATGAATGAGGGGGTTGTTCACCTACACAACTGCCTCTATAATGAGACAAGCCTGCTCAACTCATGGAATTTTAAGCGGTTAAATGCACAGATCCACATGTTCTCTGTGCTCCTCAGCGTTTGCTTCGACGCGACGGGGACGTCGACCTGCAAGAGAGGCGGATGGCGTCGCATTAATTAACATTTATTACATAGACTACAACTTACAAAGACAGATTCTCTCTAAGGAGGCTAATGGTCTGCCAGGTGCAAAGCAACAAATGAGGTTTTTGTTTTACAGATGAGGCATAAAGGCAAACATGGTCCAAGTTTCACTGAAGTTTGACAGATTAAACCTTTGAACGGTTTTATACTGGATTTTAAAGCTCAGCACTTTGCTGCAATCACAGCACACTTATTCTGACAGTCGACATTTCTCTGAAAATGTAAATTAAAGTGAGACAAACGGTAAACACAGAGTAAGAGGAGAGAATAAAAAACGAATACTACCTTGATCGTGACTTAGACTTGTGTTTGCGGCTTGCCTTCTTACCAGACTTGTGAGGTTTTTCCACTGACCTTGACCGGCTACGTTTGGATTTCTTGGATTTTTTTTCCTTGCTAACTTCAGGGGAAGGGGATCTACTGGAGTCGGAGTCTGAGCGCCTCTTGCTAGCTTTGCTGGAACCCTTCTTGGAGCTTTTGCTATCTTGTCGGGAGCGCTTGTCGCTCTGAGAGTTTGTTAAGGAGTCGCTCTCCTTCCTTTTCTTCGCTTTGTCGTTGTCCTCTGCAGCAGAGCTTCCTTTTTCCTTCTCCTTGTCTTTAGATCTAGGCTTGTCTTTCTTTTTGTCGCTTTCTTTCTCTCTATCCTTGTCTTTATCCTTCTTTTTCTTATCTTTCTCATGGCTTCGGCTTCTGTCTCTCCTCCTCTCCCTGTCCCTGCTGGAGGCCTTTTGTTTGTGTTTACTGCTCCGGCTGTGACTGCTGTCCCTGCGCTCCCGGCTCCTCTTCCTCTCCTTATCCCTCCCTCTGTCTCTGCTGCGACTGCGGCTGTCTCTGCCTCTACCCCTGCCTCTATCCCTGTCCCTCTCCCTGGATCGGGATCTACTCCTGCGGCTCCTGTGCTCCCTGGAAACGCTGCGCTCCCTCTTGTGCCGCCCCGATCGCTCTGCGCTGCTCCTCCTCCTGTCCCTGCCCTTCTCACCGCGGTGCCTGTGGGAGCTGTGGCTGCGGCTGCGCCGCCGGGCCTTGCGGGATGAAGAGCGACTGCGCCTCCTTTTCCTTTGTGGCGACGAAGACCGAGAGGAGCTACGAGAAGATGCTGATGAAGACGAGGATGTAGAGGAGGAGCGGG
Organism: Jordanella pulchra; assembly: GCA_034780135.1. Taxonomy (NCBI): domain Eukaryota; kingdom Metazoa; phylum Chordata; class Actinopteri; order Cyprinodontiformes; family Cyprinodontidae; genus Jordanella; species Jordanella pulchra. The sequence goes on from JAUZNJ010033108.1 coordinate 3,459, forward strand.
AGCTGCTGCGGCTGGAGGAGGAGCGGGAGCTGCTACTCCGCCCGTTGGTCGGGGATTCGCTGCCGCCGCGCCTCGACGGCTCCTTCCCTCTTCCTGAATGCTTCCCCTCTTCGCTGCGGGAGCCACGTCTGTCTACCAAGGACTCGGGCTCCCTGTCGTTTACTTCCTGCTTATGTGCGTTTTCTAATTGACCCTCCTTGTATTCCCCCTTCTCTCTGCTCAATCTCTCCTTTGCTATTTCTTCTGTAAATAGATACACAAAAAACAAAGATTACAAAAACTTTACAGAAGAACTTTAGGTTTCATGAGGCTTTAGCAAATAGTTTTCACTTAGTATCACTAAGGTATAGTCATTAAATTCCTTTTTTATATATAAAAGTATTTATTTAACCGCCTTTAACCTTCATAAATAAAAAGTTAACCTTCACTTGAAACACATTTAGAAGCTGTTGGGATTCCTCACGGTTACATTTCTGGGTTCATTGCAGTTTATGTTACAAAGTGACCTTTGTGGTCCATCTTAATACATCGTCCAGTTGTTAAGTTATTAAACACACAACAGTTTAGTTAAAACATTGAAATAATCAATTTATTCAAGTACTACTAAACTGGAATTCAGACCTGACTGTAGTTTATTTCAGGAAGTTCATCCTCTAGAATGGACTAAATCACATTTACAGATTGAGGGTTTTAATCTTCTCCTTTGTAGCACAGAGGTTTAACACTTTATTATTATTATTATGAACAAAGATCTGCAGGTATCCATGGTTTTAATTGGCTCCTGTAAAGCTCTGTACTCTGGCTGATGCCAAACTTTGGTTTCAGAGTTTTTAACTGTTAAGTGTGAAGCTGGAAATCCAAATACTTATCTGCAATTTTGCCATAAAATCAAAACAGCTCCTTTTTTTTTTTACCAGAACTGATTTTATTTGGTTGCATTAACCACAGAAAACAAATCATTTCCTATGAATGTTTGTTAACAAGGTCTAATTAAATCAAGAACCTTAAGACAAAACACTAATTAAAGGCAAAAGCTTGTTGAATATCTGTCTTTGCTGAAAATCTACAGCACCTAATGGCTGATCGTTAATCATCAAGCTCAAAATCCTGCAATGCATCTTCCACAGGTAATCAAACTACACTGGAACAGTTTGGAAAATGATACGACTGTAACTTGTTACCCTGAAGTGTCCAAACCAGCTTGATTTTGTTCTACAGTTAGGAAAATAAAAGTCAATTTATTGTCCTTACACGTATGAATATGTGGATTTTTTTTCTGCTTTAAAACAATCAGCAAAGCTTTTGTTCTGCTTACTTTGATGCAAGACGGAAATAAAGCAGAGTATCTTTAAAGTTTTGTGGTAATGAGCCTGTGACCTACCACGTGCCACCAGAGCCTCTTGTGCTTGTTTTTCCTGCATTTCTTGCTCTTTGCGGCGGAAGGCATCCTGCTTCACTCGGATGCGGTGGTGCAGCTCTTCCTCGTCAGTGTCGGAGGAGTCAGATCCTCGGGGGCTGCGAACGTCATCATCCTCGCTTTCGTCTGAGCCATAGTCACCAATCCCGCCTGCCACAACAGAGCCCCCAGATTGTTCATTGTTGGAAGGAAGCAAGACGCACTCGCACAATTAGGTTCCAACAATCGCACCACTCAAACACATCAATCCCATGAAAGGCACTTAATCCTACAGAAATCTGTATTTTTTTCACCAATAACCCTTTTTATTCATGTCGTTGTTACAGAAGTTGAGAGCATGCGGAACATTAAAATCTGGATTAAATCTGAAAACTAAAGTATTTAGCCATCATATCTTAAGTTGTTTTTGTGTTTTACTTTTTTCCCGGTCTAAGACCGTACCATGAACCACCCCCCCTCCCTCCCCGGGGACAATAAAAGGGATACTCACTGAGACCAGTCAGAGAAGCCAGTGCACTTGACTGTGCCAGCTGTTTTGCAGGAGCTTTGATTCACATCAACAACAGGAACAACATGTTAAAAAACATACTGCCATTGTCTCTAAGGCAAGAGAGTTGCTAGAGAAGGGGCCACAGATTAAGGACTAGTCACAAGAGCTGCCGTCGGTAACAAGAGATTAAAAAAAATGAATATGAAAACAAAAAATAGAGAAAAAAAAGAGAGGGTTAACAAACACAATCCAAGTCAAACAGTTCGGTCAGCAGGGAAAGAACCAATCTGTACTAATGCAGTAACTCCAAAAGATGATGTCACTTCCTCCATCTCTAGGTGAATTCAGTGACGCTGAGACTTTAGGCAGGACAATTTAAAGTAACAGGAAGAGATTTCTAAATACAATTGATCAGAGTCGTGTCTTTGCTGGAGCATTAGCAGAGAATGGTTGAAAAATGCACATCAGACAAACTTCACATGTTCCTCATCAGCTTTCTAACATAACCAGGTAGCATTAACAGATTACTGTTCACATGAAATCAATCTGTAGACTGATGTGTGTTTGAACTGCAGAGCAGTGAGAGGGGCGAGCTGACCTCGGGTGGCTTTTCTGTGGGCGTCTCTGGCAACATGCAGGATCTCCTCGTTGGTGACCGTCAGGAGGATCTCTGTCAGCAGAGTTTTAGTCATGCCCATCTAGAAACGAAAAGCAGAAACTTGTTAGTACCTAAGAGGGCTGCAGCGAGAGCAGATGTGGAGTAAAACCGACCAGCAGCTCTTCCTTTAAGTCATCGGTTAGTTCAGGTTCGCTGTCCTCTGCGGCCGGAGACGGGCTGCGGGTGGAAAACTCTCTCTTGATGGTCATCTTCTCTTCGTTCTCATGTTCATCATTACCTTCATCATCGCTGTCCTGATTCGAAACATTAGAGACTCGTTCCTCATTAACAGAACCTAGGCTGGAAAGTGTTCCGACATAAAACAATCCAACAGAGACTCTTACGAATTTACTCTTGCGGGGCAGACGAGGTCCATCTCCCTCTACGTTGGCCTCCGGTTCTCTCCCGTCCTCCTTTTTCCTTTCCGCTCGCTCCTTTTCCATTCGCTCCCGCTCCAGCTTCTTCTGCTTCTCCCTGTCCATTTTCTCCAGACCCTCTCGGATCCATGCTGGCAGCGTGCGGCGCTTTACTGCGTCTAAAAGCAATCCAACATTAATGATGCAAGCTTTTCATTCTTCACCAGTACCTATAAACCAGAACACCCCCAGCTGTTGTGAATATTCAAACCCCTGCTTAAACTGTGAGTTTCTTTACGTTTTTTGACTTTTCACCTCATAAAATTAAAACAAAAATGGAAATCCATTCAGAAATTAAATAAAAGGACACATTTCCCGTCAATTAAAACATTTCTGTAATCCTGTATGAATGAAAGACATTCGTTGGGATTTTCTGTAATAAATAAACACAAACTAGTGCATATTTATGATGCAAAGGAAAATACACCACTTTCATCTTAAACACACTACTCAAAAAATGAAAGGAACACTTTGTAATCAGAGTAAAGCATCACGTTAATTAAACTTCTGGGATATTGCTTTGGTCAGGTGAGTAGCAGGGGGGGTGTTAATCAGTTTCAGCTGCCACGCTCTCCTGACCTAAATCCAATAGAAAACCTCTGGGACATTATGTTTGGACCCATCCGACGCCGCCTGGTTGCACCTCAGACTGTGAGCTCAGTGATGCCCTGGTCCAGATCTGGGAGGAGATACACCAGGACACCGTCCATTGTCTCATTAGGAGCACGCCACAACGTCGTCAGGCATACATGCACGTAGGGTCCATACAAATTACTGAATACCATTCTGAGTTGCTGCAATGAAATTTCATCAAAATGGACTATCCTGCTGCATCATTTATTCACTGTAGTTTTTAGGATGTCTTTGAATTCAGCCTCTGTAGGTTGATTATTTTCATTTCCATCAAATGATGTGGCCTCCTTTTGTTCCTAACACATCACCCAGTTCATACCAGTAGAAATAAACAGCAGGTCTTTCTTTCCATTGAGATCTGATGTGTTTTCAAAGTCTTCCTTTAATTTTCTTCGAGCAGTGTGTATATAACTTTTGTTTTGCTGCAGGTAGGCGGTTGGCTGCACTGGTTTTTATTTAAATGTATCAGAATAAACAACACGTTGTGACATGAAGTCCTTCAATAAAAGGTTCATATTTCATCACATTTGACAGAAGAGCGACTCACCTAGAGGTGCTACGGGGGTCTCTGGAGGTTTGACAGGGAGCTGGATAGGGGATCGGGGCCGCTCTCTAAACCCAGGCGGTCGGGCATCCCGTCTGTTCTGAGGAGGACCCTGCCAGTAGGGGGAGTGAAATCCTGTGGAGGCTGGAGGGAACGATGGAGCTGCACCATGCTGTGAAAAGAATATTAAAACCAGGCCATAAGTATATAGGGTGTAGTTTTTCTTCCTTAGGCGAGTGTTGGCTGCTGCCTTCACACATCTTATCCACATCATCTCACTGGGATATAATCACCTGATTTACTACTGGACCTCCTGGACCTTCAACAGTAGCCCCAACAGTCATGTATTACCCATTTGCAGGGTTCTCACCAGCACAGCAGGCTGCTACACCCTCATTTTAAAGTGCTGCTAACAGCATTGAATGCTGGATAAACCCAGGAACACAGAGCTACATCACAGTTAGCATCAACTTTGTTAAAACGAAGTCTGACGGCATGTCGGAGCGAGGGCATAAATAAATAGTTAAAATATAATTAAGTACTATTTCCCTAATTTAGAAATGTCACCCTTCATGTTATAGTAAGATCCTCTTCACACAAGAGGTTTTCAAGATAAATGACACTTATCAATTAATCATTAATAAACTTCAGATTAAACGATAATTTGTCCTTAAATATAGAAACATTGTGCACTCCTAGTTACACATACACTTCAATAATCTGCTATAATCCTCACAAAGACTCTACACTAAATAACAGCATCCAATATTAATATAATGTGAACAAGGTGAGATTTCAGGCAGCAAACCAAGTGTTAAAATGTTTGAATGAAGAACTTTATGTTTTAGTCTCAGCAGATCCTCTTTATCATCCATATTGAACTTCCTGAACATAAAGTAACAAAATGATGCAGAATATCTGCAGTTTGTAAAATTGGTTAAAACATCAACAACTCCAAACATACAGTGTCTTCAAAAAGCCAAAACTTGATCTGTAGAAAGGCAGTCAGTGACACAGCTAGATGCTGGGATCCGGCACAGCTGTGGAGGACTGCTTCTTCCTCTGATACCTGGTTCTCACACTAAAACCCACAAGCTTCAACATTTCCTACTGTCGCATCTGCATACCTGATAATCAAACTGGTTCATGGCCATGGGGGCCATGGCGTAGCTGTCGGGCTGTGCCCCATACCCATGGCTGTTCTGGGGATAAACCCCGTGGCGGGCTTCAGAGTTGAACTCCACGCTGTCCTGACTGTTGCTGTCCTCATTCGGGGTCACCACATCCATCGGTCCTGAGCCTGGAGGGATCCAAGGCTGCTCAGGGGGGGGAGGAGGAGGAGGAGGAGGAGGGGGCTGACCATGTATTCCCCATTCTGCAAGAAACATCCACATAAATGTTCTTAAATCGGAGCTTTGGACAGTTTCTTTACCCGGAACAGGTAGAGCAGAGAGAAACTAGTCTGGATTCAAATTAAATCTAAACTTTAGGCCAGCTGCTCTGCCATCATTTCCTCTTATCCCTCACACATCAGCATCTCCAAAAAGTCTCAACTTAAACCACAAACGTAATTCTTATCATTAAAACTCAAGACACTTCCAACAAGCTCACAGCTTAGTGCCGCCTTTGACACAGTTTATCACCAGATTTTATTAGATAGACTAAGAAGGCTGGTGGGCCTCTGAGGTACTGTTTTAAAATGGTTTCACTCATATCTCTCAGATTGTCGCTTTTTAGTAAGTATGGATACATGCTCTTCAGGCAGCCACGAAATCAACTGTGGGGTTCCCCAGGGTTCAATTTTAGACCTAATGCTTTTTAATCTTTACATACTGCCACTTGGGGACATCAGGAGACAGTGTTGGTTTTCACAGCTATGCTGATGATACAGCGCTTTATATGGCTGTGTCTCCTGATGACTTGGAGCCCATTAACATACTTTTAAACTGTTTGTAGACATGCAGTCATGGATGGCAGAGAACTTCTTACAGTTTAACCAGGGCAAAGGGAGGTTTTAATTATTGGTCCTGAAGACAAGAGAGAGATCATCTCATGCAAACTGCAGAGTTTTAAAACGTCTCTGTGTGTTCGGAACTTGGGTGTCCTTTTTAACTCTGAGCTGGATTTTATTCCACACATAAAAACTGTGACAAAAACAGGATTTTATCATCCTAAAAATATCACCAGAGTTCACCCATTTCTCTCTGCCAGCACAGAGGTACTGATGCATGCTTTATTATCAAGTAAAATGAATTATTTTAATGCCTAATCTCTGGTCTTCCTAAAGAGAGTCTTTCTAACTTACAAGTACTCCAGAACTCAATGGTACGTGTTCTGACAAGGAACAGGGGTTGGGAACACATTACTCCTGTTTTAAAATCACTGCATTGGCTCCTTTTGCATTTCAGGGTTGATTTGAAGGTTCTTTTAGTGGTTTATAAACGTTTTAATGATCTTGGACCTTCTTATTTATCAGACCTGCTTTTAAATTATGAGCCCTCACGGAACCTGAGGTCCTCTGGTATCGGCTCTTAGCTCTTAGTTGTTAGTCAGGACCAGAACGTATGGGGAGACTTCATTCCACCATTATGGTCCTGGTCTTTGGAGCAGCCTGTCTCAGAACCTCAGGGCCGCAGAGACAGTTGATGTTTTTAAAGAGGCTCAAGGCCCACCTTTTTAGCTCAGCTTTTACCTGAATTTTATCCCTCTCTAAATACATCTAATTTATCTATCTATCTTATTTATTTAATTAGTTATTTATACGTACCTGCTTACTCTTATTTATATATTTATCTTTGCATTGCCTGTTTTTTATCATATTGTTTTATTCCCATATTTTGCTTTGGTTAACTCTTTCATGTCTACTTTAAATCTTGCTGTTTTTATAGTTTTTAAGGATATTTGATTTTATTTGTTTCTATTACCTGTTTAGATATTTTTACAATTTTAACTCCAGTGTTTCCTCATGGGGGGTCCACCATACTGGGGGCTCTGCCTGCTCAACCTGCAGGGTTGCTCCAATGGTGATCATCCCTGTCTGGAGGGCCGGCGGTCCTGCACTACTGCCCTGTGGTTGTGGGTTGGACCCTGGCTCTCCCTGATCTAGGTGGTTGCTGTGGTTGCGCCCCCTGTGTTTGTGGTGGGGCTGGCCTCTGGTGTGGACGGATCCCCAAGGTAATGCTTCCTCACAACAGCATCAAGCCAGTTTTGTAAATTTACTTTTATTTTGTTATTTTACTTTTAGTGTTAAAAAATATTCCTGCTTGGTGGGCTACCAAGGTGAATATAATACATCAAAATGGCACAATCCATTCTGGAGTTTTTCCTTCTAATGAAAACTTATTTTTTTGCAACATATATCTACAACCACATGTCTTGTTATCAAAGAACTCATAATACCTATCTTTTGAAAATGAATTGTGAAAGATAAATTATAAAGTTATAGTTGGCATATAAATCAAGATATATGACAAATATATATACAACTGAAGTACCATTGTAGCGGTGCAAAAACACAAAGTTCCCACTGTAACTTAAGAGAACAAGTGGAAATTATGTAACAAAAGTAGCACCAAAATACTGCTGAAAATAAGGTGGACGTTGTGGCATCACTGCTGCCAGTGAGTTAGGTTAACAGAGGCAAGCCGATTTCTGTGCTCACAGCTCTAATTTTGCCTTCAGATGTGCCAAAAGATGCCGTCACGGAGGGCGGGCGAGTGCTCGCGAGTCGCTGAGGCTAACGTTGAGCGTTCTCAGCGAAAATGGTACTTTTGATGGAAAAAAAAAAAAAGCAGAAATCCGCGGAAAATTCTCATCCCTGCTACTAGTGCTGGAAAATATTTCAATATATATCGCACTATGGTTTAATTCAATAATAGTGATATGACTTTTACACACATCTTCAATATTTCAATATACATCAGTCTATAAACACAGCATTGGTCACTGACTGATGTTCTAGGTATTCATGTAGTTTTATGTGTTTATGTTTTTTAAAGCTAATATTTATTAAATGTTATGTTTAGGATTTTTATAAACATTGTAAAATATTTTGATGAGTTTGTATAATCATCTATTGAGGGCATGCTTGGTTGTCTTTCTAAGGCTTCTATTTTTCCAACATCGATATTGAAATTATATCCTATCGACCGAGTTTAAGAAATGTATCGCGATATAAATGTCGGCCATATTGTCCAGCCCTAATTTCTACCTAACTTGCTGATTAATCTATGAATAAGAAGAGCTTTACAACTCGGACAGGAAAAAACAGAGGTTTAAGTAAAATGGTAACAAATTATTAAATGTGAAATAAGGACGTCCTGATCAGACACTTGGATCAGTCCTGATTCAGGAATTTCCAAAAGACCGTATCAGAGTCTGAACCTAAACTACACCTGCTGTTTTTCTGCTCTCTTTGATTTTAATATTTGCCTCAACCACAACAAGTCATGCAAATGGAATTTGCATTAACCTAAAAACAAAACAAATACACATATGAATAAAATCACTGCCCACTTAATGTACAAAACTTAAACAATCAGCACAGGTTGGCAGTAACCTGCAATTAAGAGTAACATTTTCAAACAAACACTTTTAGGAATTGTTTTACACAAACAATGTTTACTTCTCCGTGTCCAATATTTTTCTTAAGTAATCCTACTTGTACTTTAGTAAAATATTTGGGTATAGTGTCCTATAAGGCTGGGCTATTCATTGATTTTACTCAGTTTATCTAAATGTGTTGTTTATGAGGTTTGATTTTTTTTTATCTGTATTTTTTCTCTCCATAGATCAGAGAGACATCAGTTCATCACTTTTTGTTCTTAGATGTTTCCATCTCTGTATTACACTACCAGCTGAGACATGATTTTTTTTTAAGCATGTTTCACAGCTTGAATTTAATTGCCCTTTAAACTAAGGTTTAGAGGTAATTAGAAGGGACGGATAAAATAAAAGCTATTTTTTTGGAAGCAGTGTATGTTATTTATATTTTAACTAATTAAACTTAATGGAGAGAAAAAACGCATCTTAATCAATTTTGGCAGAAAAAAAATTCTGAGATTATTTTTAAGGCCCGTCACTCAGCCTCACTATCCTCCTCTTATTTCAATGACGTGAATGAAAACCACTGCGATGTTCTTACACCATTTTCCATCTAATAATCCTGCTGTAGCAGCTAGAGGTCAAATGAAGACATAGTAACAGAACATATCCTCACAGGCAGTACTTTGCATTGTTGTTATATATATATATATATATATACACACACACACACACACACACACACACACACTGCCTGGCCAAAATAAAAGCCGCCACCTGGGTTTAACTAAGCAAATAGGTACAAGCCTCCTATTGGATAAGTACTGCATAGATGATTATCTTTCAGGTGGCAACACGTTATTTAACCCCAGCTGATGCAATGAGTAACTCCTCATTTCTTAAACAACCAAGCAAAAGACACGGTCGTGGGGTTTTTGACTGAACAGCTGTGTAGCTGTAAGAAAACCTCTAATCAGTAAGGCTAACCAGAAAAAAAGGCTTCAGTTTGCTAGGGCGCATAAAGATTGGACTCTGGAGGAATGGAAGAGAGTCATGTGGTCTGATGAGTCCAGATTTACAATGTTCCAGAGTGATGGGTGCATCAGGGTAAGAAGAGAGGCAGGTGAAGTGATGCACCCATCATGCCTAGTGCCTACTGTACAAGCCTGTGGG
>JAUZNJ010033109.1:0-13329 GCA_034780135.1 Jordanella pulchra
ATTTATTTATTTATTTATTTATTTATTTATTTATTTATTTATTTATTTATTTATTTATTTATTTATTTATTTATCTGCAAACAGTTCACTCTGGTTGCATACAATGTTTTTCTGAAAGATTACTATGTCCTGCCAACATATTAATTGTTATTTCTGAGATGCACTTTTTGCTCAGTTTATTTGTAAATAAATCCCTTTGCATGATTACAATAACACTGGTAGTATAATAGTGCACACTTGTACAGGGAGTTAACAGGGAAGCAGCTATGGCCAAGTCAGTTACAACCTCCCAGCGATGTTCCATAATAATAAAGAAAAGTCCAGTGTGTAGATAAAAATAACAACATAACAGAAAAAAAAAATACAAGCAAAAGATTTTTTATAATTTTAATACAGTATCATGTTGATTTCCACAAATATTTATTTGTGGAAAAAAATGTTCTTGGCCATCGGTGCAGGGGGCTGATTTTGGTTCCCCTCAACCAAAGGCCTTGGAAAATTGACTCGATTTTTCCCCACATGCTTGTGGGTGTGCTTATACCGATGAACATGTATGTGTAAATTCATTCAAATACCTTAGAACAGAACTGAATGGAACAGAACTGACAACTGAGTTACTTAAAGGTGGACACCATTAACTATTTAGGTGACTTTTGAAGGTAGTTGTTTGTTAGGAATTTGATTTATTTGGGTAAAGCAAGCTGAACACACACCCAACGTTGAAGTTTCTATATCTAAAGCTTTATAGAAACCATAAGTAAATCCACAAAGTGTATATGGAATATAATTATATAATATTATTACAAAGAATTTTTCATATTGGTTATTGCATTACTTTGAAAAGATATATATATAAACAGCAGCCCATCAGTATATAAAAGACTCATTCATCCCTTCAGGTAACATTCATTTCTAATCTCTTTTTTCAGATCCATATGTGAAAGTGTCCTTGATGTGTGAAGGAAGGAGGCTAAAGAAAAGAAAGACTTCAACCAAACGGAACACACTGAACCCTGTGTACAATGAAGCAATTGTGTTTGATGTTCCTCCTGAGAATATCGACCAAATCAGCCTGCTCATTGCAGTCATGGATTATGATCGGTTTGTACATATAGCTCCCTTTCAGGCATGATCACAAGAAAAAAACAATGTATGAAATGGCACTGTTTTCCCTTTCTGTCCTACAGGGTTGGGCACAATGAAGTGATTGGAGTGTGCAGGGTGGGTAATGAAGCTGAAAGCCTTGGGCGAGACCACTGGAATGAGATGCTATCGTATCCCAGGAAACCCATTGCACACTGGCACCCTCTCATTGAGGTAAGGCTTCTTTCAGACTTTTGTTGTAAAGCTTATTGTATCTTCAGATGCTCTAATATACACACAAATTTTCGCCAATTTATTATCCCTATAATATAGCCTTTTGACTGCATCACTTAAATAAGACAATGACAGAATTGTTCACTGACTCCACACTAAATGTTTTGGTAAAATAACATTCTAATCAATACAAAAGAATCATCTGGGATTCCTTAGATAGAAAGCTTTTCGGAAACCAATTCATCTGAATGATTTGACTGAATCATTTTACATGATGTGCCTTGAAATGATGTGATCTGAAATGGTGCCGTAAACTGAATTGAAATAAACAAGAAACAAGCCCAGTGGATTAAAAATAGATGTAAAATTTATGCTGTTGGTTTTTTTTATTTTTCTCTTAGAAAACAAAACAAAAAACAGTCAAACTGACACACTATCACTGTCTGTCATATGTTGAGGTGACAATTTTTCTCCTGTTTCCAACCACCTGCCTCTTGCTTTTTCAAAACTTTTCCCTTTTTTCTTTAAACCTATTTCTTGATGTCATGAAATCCTCACTGAGTAATTAAATCTTAACGGTGTCAGAACTAACTGTGCACCAGGAAGATGTTCTCCCTCATGTAAAACTGTTTGGGTATTTTCCTTTTCAATTGTGTAACTTCACATTGTTTTTAGCATGGCCAACAGATTTCAGTAGTTTAAGGTCAGACAGCCTGTGACCTACTGTTTGCTTGATACATTGTGAACTACATCTTTTTTTGAAAAGCCTGTTTTTTACATTAAAACCAAAGTTCTATTTGCATATTAGCTTACAGTAGATTTAACATCAAAGCAAACATTTTTGATGATTAATTCAGTCTCTTATGGCAAATGAGACATTTTAGTCATGGTGACAAGAAGTATTTACAGGCAATTATTAGAGGCGTTCATCCTATCAGTACTTTTAAGTGACTTTATTTCTATAGAGGTGTACCATAATAAATTGTATTTTTTTCCCACTAAGTTATATTTCTTCATTAGCTTTGATCTGAGATGTGAAGACTGAAACTTAAAGAAAACAAATTAATCAGATTATCATTTGCATAGATTGCTTTCATTAACACTGTGATTGGCCAGTAATTGTTTAAGTAACAGACACCTCATCACAGAAGTGACTCGATGAATGAATTGTTTCCAAATTAATAAATCTGTTATACCATGTTAATGTGTATTCCAATCTGAAGTGCAGATCTTTTAAAAGAGCAAAACAAATAGGACAAAGAAATTACATAACAAAGATACTGCATAACCCTCGTGTATACTTGACTTGTTTTGCTGTGATTACCACAAACATGCCTCTGTTTTGAAAAACAGTGTGAGAGAGAGAGAGAGAGAGAGAAAGAGGTGGCTACATTCATGGAGCGTTTTCTATTTTAGACTTCCCATCCCACACTCATTTTTAAAAGCAGGGCATGCTAAAACAGATGCTAGACTGATTCATGTAAATTTACATTGAATTGTCAACGTTTATTTTACTGGTGTTCAGCTGAAAGTGTCAAAAGCTAAAAACACTCTAAAATGGATCATTGTACAATTTGATGTCTTCCATCAGAAAGAACCATCTTTAAAATTCTTCTCACTAAAGAATTTAAAGCCTAAACTCAACAGTCAAGCTTCCCTTGGCTGTTTGACTTGCTGTTGTTGCTGTAATGCAGTATGCCTCCTTAGTGCGATAACTTCTGGGCAATTTAGCTTGCTCTTGACAAAGTCTGTTGATGCAAACCCTTTTTGTACATAATTCGTTTTTTTTTTATTATTTGCCAATAGCAGGTGCTGCACAATATCAGAAAGAAATAAGAGTCATGGCATGTTATTCGAATGAACATTCAGATTTTATTTGCAACAATCATAAAAAAAAATTCTGAAACAAGCCCAAATTTGATAAGGAATAATCTGTTGACATTATACCACTCTCTAGATGAATTATGTATATTGTATCTGTGGCAAAATAACACAGAGGCCAGGTAAATGTCTTAGAAAAGCAGGCCTTGAGAGCTTAATCCAGTTAGAGCATTCATAATTATTTTCTCCATTTTAAATATTTAAAACATTTACTTTAGCAGCATTTTAACATAAATATTTGAAGTCCATCTTGCAAGAATAAACCATTTAAAGTTACATTACTTTTTTGATCCAAATATACCTCAACACCAAAGAAGGCAATTAGCTTTTTTCTTTACTATTTAAAGGTTGTTTATCTAGAAAGAGCATTAAGGTGCAGGAAGGCAATTCTTATTAGCCAGTTTCCCATTTTATAATGACACTTTTAGTGACAAAAACAGGCCAGTAAGATTCTTACTTTTCTCAAACCACACAAACATTTAACAAAAACTGTTTTTTTAATTGAATGCACTACATGGACTAGGTGTTTTTGGCAAAAGTGTTAAGTATCAATTCTTAGTTACCATACTCAAATGGGAAGTTGGTAACTTTATTGAAAAATTTGGTTTCACATATTAGCTCAAACTACCACCAAGTCCTGGCAGTTAATCTAGATAAATCTCCTCTGCCTCCTTCCATTGGTCTAGCCTTTAATAGAAATACACCGCCCCAAGACAAAAACAACCAATCATTGCCAGAAAGGATTGCTCACTGCTGCCCCCCACTGCAGAGCACGTACCCTCCGTCATGCTCAAGATTGCCGCCGTGCTCCAGCTTTGCAGCAGTGTGTCAATGTAAAGCCTATCAATGATGTCTGTTCCCAACCAGCAGTGTTAGGAACAATACTAGTTACTTCTTCGAAAATGTAAATGATTTAGTTATGTAGTTACTGCACCAAGTAAGTAGTTGCTAAGCAAAGTAACCTTCCAGTTACCTTTTATGCTCTAGAATGTTGAAGAATTTGGAAAACCTTCCTTTTATCAGAAATGTAAAAACAACCTAAAGTTTATTTATGAAACATAAGATGTTCAATGTTAATTAATGGATTTTAATAAATCATTAAAAGAACCACACTTGTGGAACCATTGTATGCTAATCTGAACTATTGATGTATGGGGTGGGACAAGTGACTTGGAATTAACTTCTGCAGTTTTTTGATAGGTGTTATTTGTAATAAAAAAAATAAAGCTGATTAAACATTCTAGTGTAGCTAGTATGAAGCTGAAAGTTAAATCTTTCTATTAACGATTTAACAAAAGTAAAATATACTTTAGAAAAGAATTTACACTATTCCAGAAAAAAGGAAATAACACATAAGTTAAAAAGCAATATGTGGGAAAACAGCTGTCAGTTGCTGTGCTGAGATGCCTGAGAAGCTTCTTTGGAATTCAAATGCTTCTATACAAGATATATAGTCTCTCTCTTCCTGGACATAATAAGCCAATCACAGAAATATTTAACCTTTGACTTTATAGAATGCTATTCTTAAGAAACACTATAATTCAGTCAGTGACTCCTCCTCTGCACACCTGCTCACACTACAGCTCCTCAGCCAATTAGCATCATGTATGCAAATCCTGCCTCCCTACTCATTCCTGTAAAGGTGTGTTCACACCGAATGGCGAAAATATTTTCATTCATTTTTCTGAGGAAGTATTTTTAATGTTGGACATTCCATTTTAATCGAGCATTCAGATGCTTACCATGAACTAATGGTGAACAGTTTTGTTGAAATGAAGTCGTATAGCTTCTTTATTGAACAGGTGGTGGAGAGTCGGAAGACATTTTGTCATGATTCCGTGCGTCAGCTCTGGTCTGATTATCTGATCTTCTCCACCTGCTACTCTCATCAGCTACACCTGCCTTTATAACCAGTTCTCAGACGAGAGACTGACGGCAAATGTTTCGACACCTATGGTGAGACTTATCCAGTGTTTATTCTGCCTGCCTGCTTGTTACGACCTATTCCCCTTCAAAACATTGTCTTTTGCCTGTTTCCCTGTCAGCTCTGTTCGTGTGCCTTCCGGTTCTGACCCCTCCTAGTTACTCTGATTCTGGATTACGAATGAATATTCCTCAGACATCTGGTCTCCTGTTGCCGACCTCTGCTCTCATAACGACTCAGATTCTGGATCATGTTTTGGGTTCCCTCCAGTCTTCTGATCTCCAGGTACCGACCTCTACTCTGCCTTCCTTTCTGACCAGAAAAGCCGGTTCTCCTAAAGAATTGGATCGCTCTTCTCAACTGAGTGCGGCTTCCTCGTCAGACGGCTGCGACTTCCACAACCTGGTTATCCATCAGTTCCTCTGGGCAATCCTCCAAAAACTTCTGAGGTCAGTCAGTTCATATCAGATCAAACTTTCCGTTGTGCTGTGCTGGACATTCACATCTACTATCTCCCCACAGATGAACCAGCTTCTGTGGTCGATCCCCGCTGTCACTCTGGTTCCGAAAATTCACTTAAATAAAGTCTGGCTTGAATTTTTGGTCCTCAGTACAGAAAAATATGGCCAAAATGGACCCATCGCCAGACCAACAGTGGAGAGCAAGCATAGATGGATCCATTTGTCTTCTGGAAACAGGAGTTATTGAAGTCCAGGATCAATTGATTACACTGAGAGGCGGAGGCTCCGTACTTCCACAAACAACGCCTGACGTCTCCGCCCCCACTATGCTGCCCGATTCAAGCAGAGAGTCGAATCTCATGTCCCCTGAACTGTTTAAAGGTGATTCGGATCTTTGCAGACCTTTTTTGACTCAGTGTGAAATATTTGTTTTAATTGCAACCATCATGTTTTCCTTCTGATTGATCCAAGGTAGCCTATGTTATGTCTTTATTAACAGGCAAGGCAGAGATATGGGGAACCACTGAATGACAAAACAGGTCTAATATCTGCCACTCTTTTGACTCTTTTTCCAAGAAACTGATCCACGTTTTTGGGCCGTTCTTTCTGTCCATGAGGCTTCTAAAGCTCTTTTGTGTCTACGCGGGTGGAATCGCTCAGTGACCGATTACATAATGACTTTCACCTTCTTCCCTCATATAGCGGATGGAATGAAGAAGCTCTGACAGACGTTTTTCATCTGGGTCTTAATGTTTCAATCAAGGATGAACTGGCTACCTGGGAGATGCCTCAGTCCCTTCAACAGTTGAAGGAACTAGAACTCGGATCGATCTAGACTGTCTGAACGTCGCAGGGAACGCAACGCTCAGGCTTCTAAGGCTGAGCCTTCTAAGGCTTATAAGATCCAAACCTGAAGCTTTTCCTGAGCCTCTGCAGCTGGGTCCCACCAAACTTTCTCCGGAGGAGAAGCAACGCTGCTTTAGGCTAAACCTCTGCCTCTATTGTGGGGGCACAGGTCATCGAGTTTCTGTATGTCCAGTCAAAGGATCTGGCTCAGTTGAGTTTAGGGGGACCCTACTGGGTCATCTGAAGAGACCTTTCTCCCCTAGATTAACCTTTTCTGCCTGCATCTGTTCTCATTTTGGTCCATGTCAGGTCCAGGTGTTCTTTGATTCTAGAACTGACATGGAATTCATCTATGAGAGTTTTGCTCGGAAATTGGGGATCCAACTCCTTGACGCTCCTACTCCTCACAATATTCTGGCAATGGATGGTCGACAGTTGAACTCTTCAAGCCTGATTACGGAGGAGGTGAGGATCTCAACTGTAGGTAACCACAGTGAGTTGCTGTCCTTGGTAATCCAGTCTGCTGAGCTTCCTATTGTTTTGGGGGCCACCTGGTTAAGGAAGCATAACCCCAAGATTGACTGGCAAAGTCTAGAGATAATTGAGTGGTCCCCATCCTATTCTGCTTCCGTTTTGTCCACGGCTAATGCTCCTTCTGCTCCTAAGAAAAATCTATTGAAGAAACTTACCCTGATCTGTCCAAGGTCCCCGTGTATTATCATGATCTCAAAGAGGTCTTCAACAAGTCTCTGGCCACCTCTCTCCCCCCCTCATCGTCCCTCTGACTGCTCCATCGATCTGCTTCCTGGAACTACCCCACCTAGGGGCCGTCTCTACTCTCTGTCTTTATCTGAGGCTATATTCAGGAGTCCCTTCAGGCAGGCATCATCCGACCTTCTTCATCCCCCACTGGTGCAGGATTCTTCTTTGTTGGAAAGAGGGATGGTTCTCTCCGCCCCTGCATTGATTACCATGGTCTCAATGCCATCACAGTTAAGATCTGCTACCTGCTCCCTCTCATGAACTCTGCCTTTGATTAGCTACAAGGAGCTAGGATCTTCTCTACACTGGATCTGTGCAATGCCCATCACCTGGTCCGTATTAAGGAGGGAGATGAATGGAAGACGGCTTTTACAGTCCCACTGGGCACTATGAAAAGTTGGTTAGGCCTTTTTGTTTAACCAATGCCCCTTCCGTGTTTCAGGGTCTCGTCCATGACGTGCTTCGAAACATGGTGGGTCAGTTTGTTTTTGTCTCTCTGGATGACATTTTCATTTACTCTCCTGACCTATCCACACACAAGCAGCACATCCGGTCCGTCCTTCTGAGACTTCTGCAGAATCAGCTTTTTGTTAAGGCAGAGAAGTGCAAATTTCATGTGACAACCACCTCCTTTCTAGGTTTCCTCATCGCTCCTGATCAGATCTCCATGGATCCTTCCAAGATAAAAGCAGTCGTCAACTGGCCTGTTCCATCAGACCGTAAGCAACTCCAGATGTATTTGGGGTTTGCCAATTTTTACCAATGCTTCATTCGGAACTACAGCCAGAATGCTTCTCCTCTTCGTTCACTAACTTCCGCCAAGACCAAGTTCATCTAGAACAACGAAGATGGGAAAGCGTTTTTGAAGCTAAAAAAACTGTTCACCACCGCACCTGTCCTTCAGACTTCGGACCCTTTAAAACCACTCATTGTGGAGGTGGTTGCCTCTAACATGGGTGTGGGAACTGTGTTAAGTCAAAGGGCAGAGGATGGGTGGATTCACCCATGTGCTTTCTTTTCCAGAAGTCTTTCACCTTCAGAACGGAACTATGATATTGGGCATCGGGAACTTCTGGCTGTTAAACTGGCCTTGGAGGAATGGAGGCACTTGTTGGAGGGCTCAGTTGAGCCATTTCTGCTTTGGACAGATCATAAGAATCTGGAATACCTGCAGTCGACCAAAGGTCTTAATCCCCGCCAAGCCAGATGGGCCTTGTTTTTTGGTCATTTTAACTTTTCTCTGTCATACAGACCAGGGACGAAGAACATCAAGCCAGACGCCCTTTCCCGCATTCATGAACCTTTGGAGCAGGAGACTGGTGGTCGGGACAAATTCATTCTTCCGGACTCTGCCTGATTGACTATCACCATCACGGAACTAGAGAAAGAAGTTCGTGAGGCCATCAGGAGTGGTAATATCACCAACACTTGTCCCAAAGATCATCTGTTTGTTCCCAAAGGCCTTGTTTGAATTTCTGCCACTCATCTTGCCTATTCTGTCACCCTGGGGTTTCCAAGACTGTTAATATTATGAAATCCCAGTTCTGGTGGCCCACCTTTTTCAGAGACGTTAAGGAATATGTTTTAGCTTGTCCACAGTGTTCCCGGGCTAAGCCATCCCATAGACCTCCTTCTGGTTTTCTTCGACTACTTTCTGTACCCTCTTGGCCATGGTCCCACATCTCCATGGATTTCATAACTGAACTTCCCATCTCTTAACGTCATTCAGTTATCCTGACCATTGTAGATCGCTTCTCTAAAATGATCCACCTGGTTCCTCTATGCAAACTCTCTTCTGCAATGGAAATGGCTAACATTCTCTCTAAGGAGGTTTTCCTTCTGCGTGCTATCCCGTCAGACATTGTTTCTGATTGTGGTCCTCAGTTCATCGCTCAGTTCTGGAAAGAGTTCTGTTCTCTGTTAGGTATCACTGTCAGTCTGTCTTCTGGATTTTCATCCACAGACCGATGGCAAAAACGGAACCATTTGTCCTGGGTCAAACCTGTTTGTTCATCATCACCTTTTGTTCATAAACCTGTTTATCCATCAGTTCCTCTGGGAAATCCTCCAAAAACCTCTGAGGTCAGTCAGCTCATATCAGATAAAACTTTCCATTGTTCAGTCCTGGACATTCACATCTACAATCTCCCTACAGATGAACCAGCTGCTGTGGTCGATCCCCGCTGTTGTTCCGGTTCCGTAAATTCACGTGAATAAACTGTTAAACTTTTCTCTTCTTGTCTGGCACGAAATTTGGGTCCTCAGTACATCCCCGTTACACATTGTTCCTCTGAGTGCATACACAGATTGTTTAACAATAGGTACACATAAATAGCAAAACTCTATTTTTCAATTCAGTTGTATTTATATAGCGCCAATTCACAACATATGTCATCTCAAGGCATTTTACAGAGACAATTTATTTAGATGATACAGTCAGGTTGGTAAAACATTTCTCTCCAGCATAACTCTTCAACAATCCTTTACACTGAGCATGCATGTTAACAGTTAAGGACCTTTGTGCCACAAAAAAATTTTGTTTCACCAATTCACTAAGGAAGCACTCATTGGAAGTGAGCCCAGTTAGTTTAAAAGCTGGAGCATCCTTAAGATTGTGGCCGTTGGACTTTGAACCGAGTACATGTTACATCAATCTGTAAGAGCACCAGCTCTGATTATGCTCTATTTTCTCTGTCTGGTCAGATTAAACTGATCAAATCTGTTGATTTCTGACATTGTTTTAATTTGGATTCGCTGCAGGAATTTTGTATGGTTGAGTGAAGATTTGTAGAGGACCCAAATGCAGAGACGGAAGCTGAGTGGTTTTTTGTAGGTTTAATAATTACAACCAGAACAAAAAGGGGACACGGGGCTTCATGAGAGAGTGAAGAGAATCCAGCGAAAAGTAACTGCAGAGGGGGAGTATACCAAAGAAATTAATGAATGGAGGAAACAACTGATTGGGAGCAAGTAGTGATGGTGAGACGAAGCCTTATGAGGCATTGAACCATTTGGCCAAATTGCTTCAACGAATCACATATTTCATGGAGCTTCATGTGAACATCACACCACCTACTGGCACAGTGCATAACTATAGTTAGCAGTATAATATGTGATGTTTGCAATAATTTTTCTTGTTTTGGTTTTATTTAGGTCCCTATGAAGTTGTTCATGATTGATGTGTATAATAACATATTTTATAAGGTTGTTTAGTGTTTAAGTTATCTTAGAAAAGAATCTTTTAAGGTGCACTGTTTTTTTTTTTTGTTTTTTTTTTTGCCTGTCAAAGTTTGCGGGCAATTTGAACCACTTCCCAAAGCGGTCATGTCGTACGGCAGTAGTGAGGCTTCGGACATCATTGATTTCAGCTCCTACCCTACACGAATCATGCTTTGTGTAAATGCCCCCTCCACTACACAGCACATGCTTAAAAGCCATTTGTGGACAGAAGTAACTAGAAGGGAGCTGAGGGAAATGAAAGTGGCACAAGGGGTAAACTTAAATATAACTAGAAAGACATCAAACTAATAAATAAAACTATTGATAAGAATGCAAAGAATGACATAAATCAAAGTGTTACTTAAAACCCAAAGTAAACACTTGAGCACAACCAAATATTGCAGATTGTGACAAATTCAAGAACCAGGGCAAGGGAGGAAAAAAAAAACAAAACAAAAAAGGTGACTGAGATGCTAATGACCTAGCGGAACCTCCCTAACGACCATCCAGGGGAACTCTGGACATTATGTTGGAGGAATCAGAGTCACCTTTTGTTTCTTTTCTCCCCTTCCCTATTCTTTGTCACAACCACAGTATATTTATCCCCATTTTCTCCTGCATCAGTTAGAACTGAAGAAGCCTCTTGGACGAGAGGTAAATAATTTTCTAGAAAACTTTACGTCCAGTTGCCTAAGCTTTCCTAAGCTAAACCTAAACCTTCCAAGGTATGTTTTTGTTTAACACCCAGGGTTTTTGTGATAGTTGTACTATACAAGTTGAGGTATGAGCCATCACTCTGTTCACCCACAGATTTTTCAGTAGCATTGGAGGTAAAGTGATGCTGATATTTTTAAAACCTCTACAGCTACATCAAGGGCTGTTTTAAAAACATTCCTACTCCTTGAACGTAAAGGAGCTGAGGCTGATAAGAGTCTTCCAGATTGAATTGTTGCTTATGCTTCGTCTGTCATTATGCAGCATTTGTACTTAATGATGCAGATTGATCAGCCTCCAATCACCCTGAATTAAAAATATTTGGATTCGTCCTCTTTAAAAAACATTAGCAGGGCTATTTTACTGCTTTGTAAACTCCACTGTCATACAGCATTATTATGATTTTCTAACACCCAGACAATAAATGTGCCCGCCTGCATCCCCTAATTAACACATCGCTGTTTTTGTGAGAGTTATTATACAAGTTGAGGCTTGAGCCGTCACTTTGTTTACCCACAGATTTTTCGATAGTAATGGAGGGAAAGTGATGCTGTTATTTTTAAAACCTCTACAGATGCATTAAGGGCTTTTTTAAAAAGCATTCCTACTCCTTACACATGTTTAAGAAGTAGGAATACATGTTTTGTCCCATTATTGCCTCAAATCTCTATCCCATTTTACATTGTATGATGGTAGGAGATGAAAACTGCAGTTTTTATCTTTGTGTTTGAATCTGAGATGTCTTGTATGCTACTCAACCATAGATTCATCATATAGTATTACCACATTTCACATGCAATCACAGCTTAAGCAGTATTTATCTCCCTGGAGTACTAAGACCTTTCTAGTTGAAAAAACAGAGGAGTCAACATTTGCCAATTAATTGGGAAACTTTGGAATTAACTTCTTTCAGAAAAAATAGGGAATTCTCTGATTTTGAAAAGTTGTTAATTTGCAAACATAAACTTTAATTTCTGTGACTAATGGACTACTTTTGTAGTGATACACACTACACTCAGTCACAACGTACTGCATGCAATCAAATACTGATGGTGGCAAGCTACATGATAGCCACAGCATGGCTACCATACACAGGCACTACCAGCCCACTGACATCTATCAGAGAGCAATCAAAGGCAAAGTGTCTTTCCCAAGGACTCACTGACTATGACTGGTAGGACAAACTCCTGCATCTGGCTCCCAGATTCTTCATCCTTAGCCACTAACTGAAACTGAACTGAACACATGTCCAAACTGAACACATGTCAGTTCAGTTGCAGACCACTTCCTTGAGTATATTCAAACCAACGCTTACAACATATGCAGCACATCATCAAGCTCCACTCCAAGTTCTTTGAAGCCCGAAGTGAGAATGCCAGCGGTACTTCGGCTGTACTGTTTTGGGGAACAAATTACTTGGACAACATAGGTAATATTAGATGACATTCTGGAGCTCAGACAGGAGCTGTGCGAAATCAGCAGCAAGAACTCTGATTGTACCATAACTTTGATGAGGCTTCTGGCCTTACCCCCTCAGTAGCTAACGAACTACTGCAGGAGAGCGGAAGAGGACAGCAGTTGATCAGAGAAGCCCACCAGGCAGCATGGGCAGACAGTGCGCTATAGAAGGATAGGGGCGGCAGCTGGCTGGGGTGAGCTTAGGCAAGGCAATGCAGATTTATTTGTATAGCACAATTCACTACATGGAGAATTCAAAGTGCTTTACATGAAATGCACAATAGAATAAAAGAAAAATAAAACCAAACTAATATTTAAAAAATGCACTAAATAAATAAAACAATTGGACCATAACCTCATACTTTGGAGAAGATCAAAGGACATGGATTTTACAGAGGGACTCGATGTGCATTTTTTTTCTTTGAAAAGCCGAAAACAAGCCGTTGACGTTGCTGGGTTCACCAGACTCTCAGGAAAAGGAACAAATATGGAGAATACCTCCAGCATCTGCATACAGTAGTGCTGACAATCATTACTCCTGCCTCTCTTAATCCAGTTCAAGAACCTGGAGAACAAATCACTTGGACAACAGAGGTAAGGTGAGACGCAGCTTTGTAGCTCACAGAGGCAGCGAGAAATCGGTAATATGGAGAACACTGGCAGAGATTGACTGTTGGGATCCGGAGTTTGCTGCCACCTTTTCCCCAGCAGAGCGCGCCGTAGGTCTCCTGGGCTGGAGCCCCAACG
>JAUZNJ010033110.1:0-13329 GCA_034780135.1 Jordanella pulchra
TCAATGACAACTCTTATATTAAAAAATCAGAATTTTCTGTCAATTATTTCATGGTTCGGGCTTTAAAGGGTTAATTTTTTTTACATTTTTGTCATTATAAAAAGCTCTATTAGTAACATTATTTCAGATTTTACTATGCTTAAGGCACATGGTAAAATCTTATGCTGTTCTTAATTACTTTAGATTATGAGACATTTGATACGTCATTATCAGCTGCTGTTATCTGAAACATCTGATCGTGTCCTATTTTTAACATTTGTGAATAATGGCTTTCACTGTTGTTCACTAGAGACTCCTTCCAGACGGAAATAATTGCCTCTTCTTAGTCAGCTTCATGTTGTCAGACAGGTCCTGCTGAAATGTTTTCTTGATTCTACCGCTCATAAGGTTAGATGTGGCTAATAAAACTGAGTTTATCTCTTAAAATAAAATGTGATAAACAAAAATAATTCATGATTTATAAGATATATTTTGAAACTATATAAAGAGAGCTTGGTTTTCTCTTCAACAAATAATAATTTTAAAACTGCACATTTTATTTCTTAGGGTGTCTTTAATTTTAAAGTTTAAGGATCTAAAAGAACTGCAACAGAAAAGCAAAAAGTAAAAAAAAAAGAAAAAAGATTAGATTGGGGTATGTTTGTCACAGAACATTAAAAGTGTTTTGTATTTGGTTTCCACTGTATTGTTGACACAGCTTTTGGTGGGTTCAGTTGTAGTGCATGAGTCTTTAGGAATCTGTCCGCTCCGGAAACACGCAAGCCTCTCAACATGTTCAGACAAACTTTGTCCGTTTGTGCTTTGTTTTTCATTTTGTCAGCAAATACCAAAATACTAGTGAGTTTACACAAAAAAAAAAAAACCAACAACAACAGAGGAAAATATACAGAGAATGAGACCAAATAAAACAAAATCAGCAGAGAAATAATAGAACAAGCAGACACCACTTTCACCTTTTAGATGAACCTTCGGGGTTTTTGTTTATTGTGAATACACAAAGAAACTTTGAGGAATCTGTTTTCACCAAAGTTTATCCAAATGAATCCTTCCTGGAAACAACTTGATATATTTTCCTTTGGGTGGCTTCAAGGGGAAGGGCATGCTATTGAAAGAAAAACAAACTCAGTACTTGTGTTTCCTGCATTCCACAGTCCAAGTCTCTAATACAGGAAGGTCGAGAGTTTATTTCACAGATAATTTGTGGGGTATGAGAACATCTGTGTTATCATGTGCTTACTACAGGTGTGTGTTCTCACGTGGTAGTTTCACATGGTCCGTTTTGTTTGCATGCACAAGATATTTTGCATTTGTTTAGACTGATTGTTTGTTTAAAGGATGACCGATGGGGTAAAGTTTTATCCCTGAGATGACAGACTGTTGCTTCAGAAGGCTAACCTACAAACATGACTAGATAGATTGCAATGATAATCTGCAGATGGATTCACTGGTTCACATTAATGTTTGTTAAAAAGATGAAAGCCTCAGAACTCTTCCCTTTCTTGAGTGAGTTTCTCCTTTGTTTAAATTTGCAGGAGTAGGAGGACTCTCAGAAGGACCTAACACTAATCCAACAGTCATCTAACAGTCATTGTTGCCTGGAGAATTGATCTAAATTCACTTTGAGAAAACTGTCCTGGAATGAAAGGTTTTTTTTACAGATTCCCCCAGAATAGACCCGGCCTGCTTAGATAATTTATTCCATAAAGCAATATGTTTATCCGTTTACTTGTGAACACAACAGACCATCTTGTCAGCTTGTTGACGTATGAAAATGTGTTTTAAATGACTCTTAATGTAAAGAAATTGAACACATTTCATAAAACATTAAGTGCTAGAAGTACATGTTCATTAGGATAGTTCATTCCACATAACGCATGTGTATCAGGATGAAGTACAATTTGCGGTCTGATACTTTGTCAAGACAGATGCTGCGTCACCTTCCTCAGTATCAGAAAGAGTCGTTTATAAATGATTTCAACCATTTGAGTGCAAATGCTCAAATAAATATGAATTGATCAGAAATAAAGGGTCAGACGACCTTCTGGTTGGAGCTTCTTCAAACATTCCACATGCTGAGGGGAGCAAAACTTGATTTGTGCACACTGAGCTTTTGCTAAGCATTGCAACAGATAAAGTAACATTCTTGAGTAACTCCTCCTATATGTTTGCAGCCCTAAATTCTGTAACTGTGGTGCCTATATGCAGTGGACAAGAAGTCTCTAACTTAGAGCATTCATGGCACAAAGTTCCTCAACATCTATGAGAATATGGTTAAAACTGTTCAAATCAGACAAATACTAAGGCAAAACTCTTTGGTATCTATTTAAAGGTTGCATTTGTCGTTATTTTACGGTAAAAATCTAATAGTGCGACAAGTGTATTTGAAAGTTCCAGTCCAATTTTTATTTCTTAAAAATGATAAGAAATAAAAATTTAACACACACACAAACACACACATATATAGTGGATCATAGTTCTGATGTATTTTGTAATGATTATTCACATAATATGATAAATTGTGCAGAATTAGTCACTGTGAAATCCAGTAAACTTCTGATATAGTAAATATTTATGCCACACAATGTTTCAGCCTTTCACAGTGATGCACAGTATGGATCATTACACATTTTTATAGTCAAACGGACACACTAACCTGGTAAGAGCTGTTTAGGTCTGCGTAAAGTTGGCTTTCATAATCTTTATCTATCTCATTGCAGTTACAAGTATGTTTTTACTCTGATCCTCAAAACAACTACTATGTACCAAGGTAGAAAGGCAAATCTTTGTTTGGTTACACTTTGTCTCTATTTTTCTCGACATCCACAACTGAAATTTCCATCAACTAAAGTTGATCAATAGATCTGCGGAGTAAACAAGAACCTGACATCACTTTAGGACTTTAGCTGACACCTAACTGACCATTATAAAATAATACAACAATTATTTTACAAACTAGCTAAAACCGAAACAAGAAAACAAAGGAAGCATGAAACATAGAGACCCATCAAAGCTACTTCCTCCAGTCAGGAAGCTTCCCAAATCAAAAAGCTGCAACCCACTTCCAAAGTGTCCACTCTGACAATAAAAAAACATTTTTAAAGCAGATATAAGGGAAATGGGACAGAAACTATCTTAAGTATTTGTTCTTTTATCTTGGTATTTTACCCTTCATCAAGTTGTTGATCTTTACACATGCTCAGACTGTACTTTGTGAGACTAGTAATCTCTTAATTGTTTCATTATATACTTAAAAACCAGTTAAACGTTGTGCTTTATGGTGCTTCTACAAGTGATCCTCACATCTTGAGTTGCTATGCAGCCTGTGAGTCTGTAGTACGGTGGCCCCGAAGTGCAAACCACATCAGCAAATCTTTAAACGCATCAATATATAAAAAAACACAGTAACATTAGCTTGAAGCAAATATAAATAAGAAACACAAAATATTCAAAAACAACATATTCAGAAACACAATGACATTAACTTTAAACAAATACAAATAAAATATTCAAAAACACAAAAATGTAATAAACCTGAAGTCATTTAGCCTTTTCTGTTTAAACTCTGACTGAGCAGACATGAGCAGAATGATTTCTGAATTAAAAGCTGAACGATGCAGTCGTCCAATCAGTGAAGTATCAGGTTTTCTACTCATATCAACCTTTTCCAGTCGGTTAATGTCATTGTGATTCTGAAAATGTTGTTTTTTTTTTTATTTGTATTTGTTTCAAGTTAATTTCAATGAGTTTTTGAGGATGTTTTTTTGGTGCTGAATATGTTGTTACGTTTTTAAATTTGTAGTTGTGTTTAAAGATTTGTTGATGCAATTTGCACTTCAGGGCCACCGTACTGTGGACATCAAAGATAGCAGAGTTCCCAATGGAAATGTGGAAGATTGTTAAAGAATAATATTGTGCAGAGTATCAGTTTTCTCTGTTAAACATTTACTTTGGGAAATTTAGCTGCTGCACTGCATCAAGATTTAAACAACCAAAGCTCTTTGTTTGAGCAGAGAAATTTGATTCAGCTGCTGTTTAAGTTCTTGGAAGACAATAGATGACGAATGGAAACTACATAACCTCATGCACTCTTTTGTTCCTCACTAACTGCTTTCTTTCTCTTGTTTCCTCTTTTGGACTTTTCTTTCTCAATTCCTCTGTCGCTGTTCTATTCATGATGTCTGCCTCCTCCTCCTCATTGTGAACCAGCTGGCATCAGACTCTCCAAACAGAGATCCGCACTCTATCCTACACCTGACTGGCTTGGCAAGAGTTGATGTGCTGTCAGTGTTTTTCACTTCATCCAAGTCTCCTTCATGTCGGTTTCACATTAATGGGATAGCAGCCTGGCAAAAGCATTCCTCCTATGACTGCTGCAGAGTCTGGCCTCTGAACTGTCTCTGTCTGCCGTAGGGGATGGGAAGAAAGACTCGGTTAATAGGGGGGGAATCATTTGAGAACATGAAAACAAATACCTCCAGAACTGTAGGGATTGCATGGACTGTTGATTGAATATTAGATCTTTGCAGCTCTAGAATAGAGTGCTTCAAAAGTTTACATTTACCATAAACTAAATGTACTAAACAGAGCATATTCTAAATTGCTTAATAACACAATGATTCAGTCCATCAGACACTAATCAGTGCATTCGGTGTCTAAATGTTGTGTAAAGGACTTACTGAAGTTCAGAAAAGGGCACAATAGTGAAAAGGAAAGTTGCTTTGAACTTAGAATGTTTTTTTTTTGGTTCCAAACTGGTATTAGTGTTCAGAAGCTGCTGATCTATGGGGATTATCAGACTTAACCAACTATTGGATTTAGAGAGATTGGTTTATAAAAGGGGTAAATAACCAGGCAGCAGCTATCATATTTATATAAATGCTTTGTTACTAGCAGAAGAAAAAAGGGAGGTCCAGTGGGGTAAAGCACCATGTCACAAAGCTCCGATAATCCTTAACTGGTTTCTTGAAAATAACAATGAGCTTATTGTACTCCAGGTTACCACATCTAAATCCAACATGGAGAAGTTTTGGAGCAGGAGGGCTGGTTTATAATCTTTAGCCAATTAATCTGCAGCAACGTCATGTTTTTATGGGGAATCTGTGCAAAATGTTTTCGACACCTTACTGACTCTATGCAAGGAAGGATGAGACAGTTCTGAAGAAATGAGATCCAACCTAATGCTGACGCAATGAAAGTGTATCTTTAGATTTAGGGCCTGATCTCCAAAGATCGAAAATAAGTAGCTCTAAGTTGTTTGCGAAAATCAAAATTAAATAAAAATCCATGTCCAATTAGTGGGCATGTTGCAGATGATCTAGATTGTTGACGCTTTAAATAACTGGTAAGAAAGCCTTTCAAATGCTCTCTTTAACTAAGCTACTGGTAATTTGTGAGCAGTTCTAAACGAAATGAGGTACCGTATAAGCCATCAGGTTGAAGGTAATGATGATAATAATTATTTAAAAAGACCAATAATAAGAACAACAACAATATTAATAATAAAAATATTTATCAGGAATAAAAATTTTGTATTTAACGAGCAAAGTGCAACCTTTACTAATTTGGTGAGATTTTTATATATCTACCAATTCATAAGGAAAAAATCAGGGTGAAGGCGTTGAGACGTGACAAGCCCAACATTTTCATCATCAAGAGAAAATAAAATCAATATCAAACTATCTTTTCCACTTTTTTTTTAACCCTTTTTAACCCACTTTTTTTAATCATTGAAGATAAAATTGGATTGCTGCTTCAACCCTACTCTTATGCAGAACTTTATCTATTAATAAAGATGCCACAATATTGAAGTTCAGTCAAGGTGGTTTTTTGTGGTCACAATGACTGCAGAAATGCTTGCCTGGAAGTTTGTACCCTACTTGCTTCAAATATGCTAAATATAGCAGCAGAAATTGTACCTTTAGTACCGTTTCCCATTAAATGCCACAGTTTAGTCATCAGCATGTATTCAACCTATTTATGAAAGCGCACATGCAAAAAACCTTCGCCAGCTCATCAGTTCATTTTGGAAATGCAATTCAACTGGGTAAGTAGATCAGCTTTGCAAGTGCTAACAAGTTTTCACTTGTTTAAACCTTTTAAACAGACCCTTGATGTATTAAATCAAGTCTTCAATGTTTGTTATGCATTGTACTATGATAAAAGCAAGATGATTCATGAACATAGATTCAAGGTTAAATGTTTGTTTTTTTTTAAGAGGTAGCTGATTTTACAATTTTCAACCAGAACACCATTAAAAGCGGGAGAAAACTCCAGGAAAAGTGGATACTTTACTCCTGAGGTGTCTGCTACAGAACGGGTGTACCCATCAGTGACAGACAGTGTGTGTGAATACACTTAGCACTCAAAGTAACCTGAAGGTAATCTCTTGTATAAGAGCAACACAAATGGACAGTCGAAGAAAGCTACAGAGTTATTTTCTTCTGATTAATCCTCCTTATAATGGTGTTACTTGTTTGGAAGATTATTTGTCCAGAGGACCAGCAGTGCATGTTCTGTTACAAATTATTGTTTTGTTTCTCATCTAAAGAAATACAGTCTTTAAAATAATCTTTAATCTTTTAAAATAAACCCTCAAACACTGATGAAGAAGGACTGGGATCAAACCTTCTTCTAAAAACAGCTTCTGCCAAGATCTCAAGACCCAACTTGATGACATTCTCTTGATCTTCTACGAGGATGAAGTTCTGCACCACAGGACATAATTATAAAAAGGGAGTTCAAAGATCACAACATTGAAAGTTTGAATGTGACTCACTGGAATCAGAAGTTATTAACCTAAGCCCTAATAAGACAGGAATGACTGATAATTAGTTTAGATATGATCCATAACTTTATAATCCAGCATGCAGAAGGATTTGTTGAAGCTATAAATTGTAAATGGTATTTATTTCTATAAGTTTTTTTTTAAATTAGGAGACTTAAAGTGCTTTACACTACATTCAGTCATTCACTCACACGATGATGGGGGCAAGTTACATTGTAGCCACAGCTGCCCCAGCTTAGTGACACAAGTGAGGCTGCTGTACACAGCTGCCCCAGGGCTTCTGACAGCCATCAGTAGGCAATGAAGTGTCTTGCCCAATGTCACAAGAAAATTGAAATTCATAGCGGTTGTACCGACAACCCTTTAATTGCAGGGCAAACTCCTGCATCCAACGCCACTGTTACCCCCCCCCCCCAAAAAAAGGAAGAATCTATAATCTATATTAAAAAGACTCTGTATTTTGAACAGGCATAAAAAAGCTCCTTGGGAATTTATGAAAAGTTTAAGTTGTCCTTTAAAAACCCATTGACAACAAACATGCATTTTCAAATCATAAACACAACATTGGTATCCTAACTTTGGGTGATAACTTTAGATAATGTTAGTAAGAACAGCAGAAGGTTAAAGTTAGTTACGGTAAATGTTTACTTTTTATGATTTCAACAGATGAAGTGTTGAGAAATTTTCTTTTAAACACTGCAGTCTGATAATGATGGACGACTACTGAGTTTGGTAATATCTGCAGATGCCATCCCCTAAAGTTATAAGTCAGTTACTTTCCTTCGGTGTTTTTCATAACCTCCTCCCCCTGTTTTACCGTCCTCCTATTGTTTAGAAAGGCTCTAATTGTCTTCATAGTGTTCTCCATTTTCCCTGTATGTCTTTAAAGTCTGGTCAACAAACTAGAATTGACATCATGTTTACATGATACTGCTGCACATGGATCCTGCTATAATTTCCCCTGATCTATTTTATTTCCAGTCAGTGGTTCCTTATCAGATGTAGAGAGAAGATAAACCTGATCCCATGATGGATTTTGAAATATGGAAGCCGGAGTGCTTCCATTGCTCTCCTCACCGACCGCCTTCTCTGCCTCCTAAGTATAAGCAGATTAAAGTTAATGATCTAAAGTGAATTAGATATTTAATCATCTTATCATCTTAGTGTGGTCAGGTCATAACGCCATGCTGATCTGAAATCCCATCTGTTTGACAGCGTGTAGCGGGAGCACAATAAGCCATATTCAGGGGTCAGCTTGTAGCCCTTTCTAGGTTCCACTAAATCAATTTGAAGATTGAAAAATGAAATTCATTCTTGCATTTTTTTTTTTTTGGCCACATGTCCTCTTTGCTTTAGTGGGATTCAAAAATCCAATGATTGAAGAAGTACATTCTAGATGTAATGTAGCAGGGTTGACCTCAAAAGATAAAAAAAAAATAACCTGAGCGACACCTCCATTGATTTATCTCATCTTCTCCCTCCTTCTTTTATTATTTTTTTCTCTTAAAGAATAGCACTCTTGATCAGCACCTCTGCAGCTCTTTCTGTCACCCTCCAGCTGAACTCTTGCTGATTGAGGTGAGAGCTCTGGGATTTCACACATTTCCTTGCCCCCACCCCATACAGACACTAACAGCATGATTTCCAACCTGTTCAGTCTGGCCTTCTTCACATCAGAACTAACATGTCCTCTTTTTCTGTCTCCGGAACCTAATTTCACTGCATCACTTCATTTTCCTGTCATTCAAACTTTGTCCCCACAATATAAAAAAACATTAAAACTAATTCAATTCCAGGGTGTAATGATTACACAACAAACAGCTTAATACATTAAAACAAAACATTGTATTTTCTTTGTTTTTTTTAGAAAGCATTAAAATCAATTCTGTTGGGTTAATTGTTTTTTTTTTTTTCAGTAAGCAGGATTTTCAACCCAGGTTGTGACTAAACATGTGACCTTTCTGTGCATGTAAATGAAGTAGCTGAAATTAAATTAATGTCAAACATTTTAAGAAATAAATAACAAAATGCTTTTATAAGAAAAGAAATTCATTAAGCATCACAAATGATTCAGTAAGATCAATTTTGTAAACCTAAGAGTAGTACCGTAGCTGTCAGGCACAGTGGTGGCTGTATTATGTTTCCACCTCCGGTTGTACTTCACATATCATACAGTGGGGTTGGATGATGGTTACAATCATGCTCTAGATGCTAATCAGTGAGGTGGATAAAGGAAGAACATCTGAAGAAGCAGAAGGAGGAGGCGTCAAAAAAAAGATCAAATGATTTAGGGGAGGTGAGATGTGAAGAGTAGGGACTATGAATTTCACTTACAGTTAGACGAGGAGCCAATAAACTCTAGAATGGGGGTGATATGATAAAATGACAACGTTTTGGTAATGATCTGAGCAGCTGAGTTCTTGACCATTTGAATGTTTCGCAGGGAATATTGAGAGAGACTAAAACAACAAAAATTGCTTTAAACCAAACCGTATGACCCAGACCAAGAAAGATGACCTAATGAAGCTCCTTTGTTGTTAAAGTGCAGAGATTAAATTGAATTCAGCTCAAATCGATTTAATAAAAAAAAAAAATGTTATTAATCCCAAAGGGAAATTAAATGTTGGTGTAACTCATTGGAGGCTTCTTCAATGTTCTGGCTGCTTATTGCTGCTTTTCAGCTTAAAGATCAAAACCCAACAGATACATTATTTTTTTGGCAAAGAGATAGTGTGTGCAACTAACACTCTCCTCTTTTGATTGGGCAGCCAAATGTTTCTTTGCTTAAAAGAAAATTAGATAATAGTTTTTCAAAAAAGAAGGTCAAGTTTTATCTGTCGGATGGAGAAAGTAAGAAATCATGTCCAAGTTTGAAGAAATATCTGATATCAAGTTTACTTTGTACTTTGAATTTTGATTGTGTGCCAGTTTAGCTGCAAATTCAGTTTCGAATAAATTTTTCTCAAAAAATCAATTCAGATTTTTTTTGACTGTTTAACTATTTCTGTATGACAAACTATTTGGGAAGCAGACAGGCCCAATTTAAATCCAGTTACATTTGGTCTAATTCAATCCAATTTTACACAGTCCGATCAGAAACCGCGTCTTTGTCAGTCAAAGTGTTTGTCGTAATAAAATCTTTACAAGTTTGTAGAAAAGTTTTCATATAAAGTAACCAAGCAAACTGTGTCAAATCTTACTGTTGATTTGTTGCCGGGTTCTGAGCCCATCTGCATGCGGAGTCGGGCTTCGGTAGAGGTAGGTGGCCGTCTGATCAGAACCCACAATAACTGACATGGGAAGAAAAAAAAAAAAAGAGATCATGAAAATCACAAAGACACTGATAACAGTAATCCGACTGAAGCCTAATCTTGAATTTAGAGGGTGTCTGCTGTTTGAAACCCAAATGGAAACAAGTTTTACGAGAAGACAGCCTGATAACTGAAAGCAAACATATTCTTTTCTTGCAAATGTCAGCTTATCTTGCTTCCCACTTCACAGGAGATTAGTATTTCATAAGAAATTAATGATTTCTCCATCTACTGCAGCATTTCAGCAACTGACAATAAAAGAGGGTGATAAAATCTTACTTTAACTTCTCTGTTTAGTGTCAGTAGTGCATGCAATTAAAATAATATTAGGCAATAAGGAGTTCTATTTCATAAAACGGCAAGAATCTACTCTCTCCATTGGAACAGCAATAAGAAGATAATCAACATGATTGCTCTCCTGCAGATAAAGTAATGAACTTATTTTCATTTGGTGAACTTCGCTTATGTTGGAATTTGCTTATAGTTTCATTCCTGCAGTACAAAAATATGTTCGTTTTCAGAAAATGAATTGCTTCTGCCTTTCATTATGTGTATTATTCTTTAGAAAATTGTATATATTTGAATTTTTGCTACATATTTTAGATGTTTCAGACTGGGTGACCTTTCATAAAATAACACTCAATTTTGTAAAATGTGCCTAAAGATTCAGTCTTTTTCTAAAGTCTTAAATCATCAAACTAATGTTAAGCTCAAACACACATGACCTCAATTAATACAGAAAGGTTCACAAGCAAGGATTTTATTTTATTTGTTAAGAGATAATGCTATGCAAACCAAATTCACCTCACACGAGGAAATGTTGCAAATTTCTCTTAAATCATGAATTAACTGTGATTCATCACATTTTGCCGTGGGGAGGTGTGGCCTACCTGTTACAGCAGAGCACCTGAGTCATTTGAGAGGGAAAATTTCATTGGGTTGTACAAAAAGTTGCTAATCTTTATTCAGACATCTTGACCAGATTCCTGCTTTACATTTAAATGTATTCAGTGACTGCCTCAATCCATCAATGGATTATTTTGCTCTGTTTGTTAATAAACAAAACTCTTTGTTTATATTTATGATAACAAGACGTTGTGACTAGAGGTATAACTGTGCATTCCTGCATTAAGTAAACAAAGAAAGTAATGGCGCCAAGCAAGTCTGCAGCTCCCTGCAGAGTTGTGAAAAGCAAAATGTAGAAAAAAGTCCCGAATCAAGTGTGAAAAGGGCTAAAAAAGAAAAATGAATGGGGATAAGACATGAGTAGAGCTCAGAATACAACATAAATGATGGTGTTTACTGAAGCAGGGAACTAAAGCACGGAGAGACATTCGGATTTCGCTTATGGATGCGTAAGTTTGTACTGCCAGCAGATGGCGCAGTAGAATATTTTTTTTTCAGGTTCAAAAAGGACAAAGCAAACACTATCAGAATGAACACCTGTCATCATTTTATTTTTTTAAGAGTATTGTTAAGGCACTAATGGTCTTTATTCTTTATAGTTGGCAGACAGGAAATTTTATTGAACAGAGGGGGATCACATGTGGTAACAGTCACCAGACTCAAACCCATGACAGTCAGAGTACCACCCTGAACAAAACCTCCGTACATAGGTTGTGCGTTTAACCCTGGTACCCCCCGCCACATGTATACTGTTTTATTTGAAGATAAACATATATTTCTGGGTTGTTTTGTATGGTTATAGTACTTGACCATGTCCCTTTAAATTATAGGAATGGGTAAAAAAAAGAAATGGCACCTATGGTTTTGTTTAATCCCCAGATGCAATGCTGGAAAAAAAACAAACTGCAAAAGAACATCTTTTTCTTGGACTGGCATGACAAAAAACATAAGTATCTGTAGGATGTGTACAGTGGCAATACTTGCATGATTGGCATCTTGGTGATGGCACCTCCTTTTCAGCCGATTCATTCTGTTGGTTTTCCTTAGATAAAAAACTTTGAACCAATCTGGCTGTATGATCTGGTCGTTTCTGTAAAGTGCCTTGAGATGACATGTGTTGTGAATTGGCGCTCTGAAGCTGAACATGCATGTGGTGTTGACCATGAGCTTGAGCCTCTAAATGTAAAAAAAAAAAAATAAGAAAAAGAAATCACGGTTGTCCATTGGCCTAGTCAAAGTCTGGATCTATATGTAGTTGAGATGTTTTGCAGAATCATAGCAATCGGACTCACTAACACTTGTTTGATAATTTAAAAATGTATTACATTATAAAAGAGCAAGAACAGAAGAAATCTGCAAAAGTATGGGATGTGTTTTACTTACTATGTTTTTTCATAGTAATTGATAATTTTAACTTAGTTTTAATGCGCAGGGAAAACTCTCCGTCTTTGCCTTCCTCACAAAATATTAATAAATCAGTTTGCTGGAACACACCAAAGCCTATTCACTCACCCGTTTCAATTGTTTGGGCACTGCTCCCCCCCCACACACACACATGGCAGAGCGCTGCACCTGGCAGCTGGCAGCTGTTCTTTCAGAGCTTGGTTTTAAATCAGGCCCAGTCCTTTATCTCCTTCTCACATGTGCAGTTATGGTTTCAGTAAATGCACCTCTGGGTCGATGAGTCCATCACTCAGACCACCTTCTTTATGATATTTAGTCTATGTATCACTTATTTTGGAGTCCATTTCTAAATTTTTCTCTTATGAAACAGAGAGAAAACAGAAAAGAACACATCAGTACTGAGCATTACTGATCGATGAGACGATAAAGAAGCTGATCTGGTGAGTTAGTAACAGTTTAGGTTTGACTGAGGAGAAGCAAGAGACTGACTCATGAGAGTTTGGTCTGTAACTTTATTTAGTCGTTGTTGCTCATGGGTTTGTACATCCTTTGTGGGGCCTGAGGTGTGTTGAAAAAGGAGTTATTCTCTCTTTGACCACAAGTTTAGTCGCAATAATCATCTTTTGTTTATAGAGAAGTCCAGCGCCTCATGTGATCAGTGAATCCAAAACAGTATAACATCACAGAATTTCTGAAATATATAATTAATGATGCTGCCGATTCTAAACACACTGGATTCCATGGAACCATGCATCCATCTTCTGTACTCCGTTTTCCATCATGCTCACAGGTTCTTAAGGTAGGGAACACCCTGGACCCGTTAGCAGCCCATCAAAGGGCGACACATAGGACAAACTACCATGCTCAGACACTTACATGGTAATAGCAGTTCAAACTATGCCACTCGGTAGCTCTTTATTGATG
>JAUZNJ010033112.1:0-13329 GCA_034780135.1 Jordanella pulchra
GATAGATAGATAGATAGATAGATAGATAGATAGATAGATAGATAGATAGATAGATAGATAGATAGATAGATAGTAAAGAGGTGGAACTATGATAAGTGGAATTATTACAAGTAGCTGTTCCCAAGGATTGGTTTATCTCATTGTCTCTTATTTGTGTGTTGTTTATTGCACCTTCTACTATATAGAAAGTTAGCAAACACATCTGTTTCATCACAACAGGCCAAACAGGGATTAATTACTCTCTGTTCTAATTTTTGCAAGATTTAATAACTAAAGTGTAACAATGATTATTTTAACTAATCTCCTTTGTTAATTAATACAGGAGCATGTCTTATCTTTTTAATTTACAGCTTATAACATGATTATGCTTCTTTAAGTAGCCAATGTGTCAATTTGGCAAGACCAAGTAATGGGAACTTAACCTGTTGTGCCTTACTTAATCTAGGAAAGGGCTTTTCTGGGCAGATTTTATGACATACCTCTAATCCTGCCTTTCCCTGTCTGTTGTATATTTATTCATCCAGTGAGCCCCTACCTTTAATTGTTTTTTTTTTTTATTTAGTTTCAGACTTTTTTACCACAGTAATAGTCAGACTCTCTCCTTGGGTCTTTCTAAATTAAAAAATGACAGATGTGACATTCCATCAACTTTTTTTTTATTTAATATCAATCATAAATTCATATAACCTCCTTTTTGGAATCAGAATTAAAAAGAACTCTAATCACCAAGTTTGTGCACACAATTTTTTTTTACCACTGTTTCATTTAGATCCCAATCAAAACAATCCAAATACAAACATACACAAAAGGAAAAATAAGGTCAAATATATCCATATGAATAAGGAAGAGTTGGCTTTTGTTTTCATAAGTTTTCAAATTGCATTTTTTGTTTTCCGGTTTCACAGTGTATGTTTATTTGCATATCCAACATGCACAAAGAAAAAAAAGGCTTTAGAAAAAAAGTGACCTTGTCTCTTTTAGCCCACATTAACGGGTCTCTGCTGCTAAGACACTTCACTAATGCACAGTAATCCTCATACAAAATGACCCCAATCCTTCAAATCTGTCAACAGGGAAGCTGATGCTGCAGATTAGAGATCCAGCTGCAATGATACCAGGGGATTCAACTCCTTTCTTTCCCTAAACTTTTACATTATTTATAGGTTAAATTCCTTATTATATGCAAATCTCTCCTAAGGGCTAGCATTAGGTCTAAATGTGAGGCATCCGAATATGAATAAATAGTGTGTCTTTAATCATTCCTCATATTTCAACGTTTAAGAAACTCACTTCTTTTGGGTAAACATATTTTTTATTGGTATTGAATGAGGAGATATCAACAAATGTGATAAGGCCAACACACTTAAAAAGATATATGTTTGGCTAATGTCACAGGCGAGAAAGGAACATCAAAATAGGAAAAAAGAAAGATGCTGGTTTCAAATAAAAAAGGCAATACAAGGGACATTGTGTTTTTGCTTTTTCCCCAGAATATGTTCATTTTTTAACACTGTTATTCTGCACTTAAAAATCGATTATTTTGAACATTTCTACCTTAAGAATTAACACTGAATCCCCTCCTATCTACTTGCTTGGATTCTTTAGTTTTCTTTTGCCTATGGAAAAGAAGCTTAATGAAAAGATAAACTATACAAAAGAGTCAGGTTTGTTGAAATTGGTTAGATTATATTAAAATTATTTGTATCCTCATTCTAAATCTATCTGCAGCTGTTTGCATAGACTTTTGTGTATTCTCTCATATTCAGACAACCAGATTCAGGTTGAGCATAGTATCAGACTATCTAGTCCCACTGCAGACAATGTTTATTCATCACAGCTCATAGAATGTTATTTTGAACTGTGCTCACCTTGGAGGCACTGGAAGTAGTGAATATGGATAGAAAATAAACTGGGAGTTATCACCATAGACCTCCGACGTGGATAAAATACACTGAATATACATTATTGGGGAAGAAGTGAGGATAATTGAAATGATGGACAATTTCTTTTTTTTTGTGCTTTTCTTTTTGTTTTTAATACAGTGCAGGAACACTGAGGCTTAACACTGGTAGGCATTTTGGAGAATAATGACACCAAGCCTACTGTAAATTACATTCAGGAGTAAAACACAATTGAATTCAACATAAGCTCCAAACATTTTATACAAACAATTTATTGTGTCAGAATTACTGCATGGTCTCAAAAACATGTATTCAATAAAACTTAGCATGAAATATAAGAACATGTACTGTATATATTGTTTCACTATTAGAACTTTATCAGGACAATTACATTACATTTACAAAGAGGAAAATCTTATTTAAAAAGGCATCTTTTTTTTGTATTTACAAATGCAAAATCATTCAAATGAATATGTATTGCACGTTTTGACATTTTGCATTTTACTACTTTACTATTTTAAGTTTATCAGCACATCCATATAACAGACTTGGAGCCTAAACCACCAATATCAACATAGTATGCAATTTTAAAACAAAACTAGCTTAATTTAGCTAACTTGGGTATGTTTACATTGCAGAACATTAAATATTGTGCATTTTACCTTGTCAAACAAATAAATAAAAATCGTTTCTGGTAAAGCATGTTAATAGGTTACTTACAGTAAAGTAATTATTATGTATTGTCATATTACAGGTTTTGGTAGCAGAAATTAGTTATTTACAAGAGGAAGTTCTCTCATACTGCATCCACTCTCATGACTAACAAAAACTAGAACTGTTCCTACTAAAACTACACAATTGTATAAAAGTTACTGAATATTCATATTATTTGGTTTTCTTTTGACAAGAAGTGTATAAATATGTAAAATACTATTCAATAAAGATCTATATTTACATGACAGACTGGAATTGAAAAATTTGACAATGTTCTAAACCCTATACATTGTTGTATAAATCCTTTATGACCAGTTACCTTTTAACTTAAAAAAAATGCAAACCATCATAATGTTTGAAACATTTCTTGTCAGAACTTGCATCTCATTTGGAAAATACGGAGCCTTGTGAAAGTATTCATACCAGTTGAAACACATTTTTTCATGATGCAACTGCAAACATCAGTGTGTTTATTTGGGGAATTTTATATGAAGGACCAAATCAGAGTAGTAGAAAATTTGTAAGAGTAATGATTCATGGCTTCCGAAATAAACACAAGATCTGAAACTGTGTTCTGCTTGGAGAATGACTTATGATTGCAAGTTTATAAGCGAAAATATACAGTTAGAGAGACAATAGAATGGCTCAGATCAAAGTAGATTCACATTAGAAAAGCCCAAAGACCTGGAAATTAATTTTCACAGATTCTCTTTATCCAATCTGAGTATGATGCTGTATATTTTCCAAAAAACAGCGGGAACAAATTATGTTTCTAGATGTGCAAAGCTGACAAATACTCCACAAGGGTTGCAATTGCAACCACGATGAAAGGTGGTGCAACAAAGCTATGCCTCTCAGAAACTGAACCTAATTTCACACCACACATTTTAGAATTCAGTTTTCAAGAACATAAGGACCATGAATCCTTTTCACTTTTGAATTATGGGCGAGATGTTACAAAATGTGGAAAGATCAAAAGGTATGGATATATTTAAAAGGCAACATATTGCTCCTATGCAAGCATACAGCATGTGGCCACCTCAGTAAACTCACTGGGGGTCTCCTAATGGTGTCACAACAGGCCAAGGCATGTCAGGTAAAGGTGTCTGGGGCTGAGCAGGGGACTGGTGCTGCTGCTGCGTCTTCTGGCTAGCCCAGTTTAAGTCCACACCGTTCTTCTTCAGCGCAGCCAAGTGCTTTATGTCCAGAGTTGTAAAAGTGGTGAACTGGACCTGATTTCTTTTGCTGGTTGGAGAATGCAGAGGCTCACTGCGGTGTGGCCTTGCAAGCAAAGTGGCTGACCTGTTTGCCATGGGGTCTATTGCCTTTGCTTTAAACTGGTGTTGTTGGGAGCTGCTCCTGCAGCGTCCTAGTGTAGCGGTTCTCTCTGGGACAGCTGTGGCACTCACAGTTGGCAAAGACCCCTGCAAACCACTGGGATCAATTGAATCTATTGAATGATGGGACTCAAGAGGGCGGTGAGGCTCACGTTTTAATGTTGAGGTTTGAGCCAGGGCAACCGGAGCAGCAGGTGTAGGGGTGCTGTGACTGTTGCCCCCCATCCAAACCCAGTCGTGCTTATGGTCCTTCGAGTCTATATGGGGAACTGGACCTGTCTGTATCGGCGTCTTCTGTTTCCTAAAGCACAGCTTATATGAAGCACAGTTGAGCAGAAAAGCCATAATACCAACACAAGAGACCCCGATCA
The DNA here is from genome assembly GCA_034780135.1 of Jordanella pulchra. Taxonomy (NCBI): domain Eukaryota; kingdom Metazoa; phylum Chordata; class Actinopteri; order Cyprinodontiformes; family Cyprinodontidae; genus Jordanella; species Jordanella pulchra. The sequence continues at coordinate 4,324 of JAUZNJ010033112.1, forward strand.
AGGAATATATGCCAATTTCTAAGTCAGATAGGGCTTTAAATGTTCTGATGATGTCGCTTTCAATTACTTTAGGTGTTTTAGTATTAGGAGACTCTTTCTCAGGTTTGTCACCTCCAGGAGGATCATAGTTAGAAGATGTATTAGAGTTGTCGAGCATGTTCCCATATTGGTTCTTCTTCCCATCTCTTTTACTAATAAAGCTCACTGTTGGTTTGGCAGTGTTCAACTGTGCATCAGACAATAGTTTCTTCATGGTTGTTTGAGTGGCCATGCCATTGACACCGGATGCAATACCTCCTGTGGGTTTTGTTTTCGCAACCCATACTGGAGGTGTTTGCACATATCTGTTTGAAATCGTTGTTGTGACTGTGCTTTCAACCATAATAGACTGATTAATTCTTGTGCTAATGACTGGCCTTTTAACTGGCCCTGTGATAATTTTTTGTGATGTGATTGCTGTTTTAACTTCACCCGTTGCTTCCAGATTTTTATTTGCACCTCCTGCTACATGTCTGATACTTTGAAAGTTGGTCTTGAGAACCCCTGCACCCACTGCCAGCTTACTCTTCCTCTTAGACTTCTGACATTCTTCACAGATCCTCAGCTCCACCCTCACCTGCCTTCCACGGCCTTCACCTTCTCCTTGTGCTATCACAAATGTGGACAGGGGAGTACGCCGCACAGTGGCCACCCTCTCGTCATTGGGGGAAACTGTGAGAGAGTAGAAGCCCCGGTCAAAAAGCTCCAGTGGAGCAACTGCCCCATCGCTAAACTGAATCCAGCAGCTGACCACTGCTTCCTGTAATGAAACAGAGAGAGAAAAAAATGAAAAATGTAAAGTTTCTGTGTATCTATGTCAGAAAACAGGAAGCAAATAAAAGCTATTTTAATAATGAATGGAATAGAATAGAATAGAATAGAATAGAATAGAATAGAATAGAATAGAATAGAATAGAATAGAATAGAATAGTGATATCCTTTATAACTCTGAACTTAACATGGAACTTAGCATTCCTGCACAGGTTCATGTCAATACTCCATATTTTTCCACATACAAATACCAACTTTCAGTCGTTTATATTTAGATTTAAATGCAAAACAACCCGTCTTGTACTAAATGTATATTTAGTGCAAGCCTTATATGTGAAATTTGACAAGAAACAACAACTAACCAAAAGGAACAACTAAAGAAATGTAGGACAGTGATAAAAGGAAGGAACAATTGGTAAACCACAATGGAAAGACAACGGATGGATGGGAGAAGAAGAAGATGGTATGAGGCTGGATATGAGGAAGGAAAGAAACAGAAGGATGAAAATGCAGAAGGAAGGGCCACAAGAATTGAAGAAAAGAAAAGAAAGTTAGGAGGACACACCGGAGCAATGAAAGGATAAGTGAGCAATAAATGTCAGAAAGAAGAGGAAGAACAAAGGACATAGAATTGAGAGAGATAAGAAACTACAAAGTAAGGAAACAGAAGTTATAAGGGTTGAATAAAGGAAGAAGAGGGAGAACACAATGAAAGGAAAAAAATATGGATGATGGACACAGGAAAGGAATGAAGTGAAAAATAGTGAACATTTTTAACAGTAGATTAGGGAATAAAGCCTGCAAATGCAAAAATTTTACTCTCATTGTCTTTTTTATATTTATTCAGAACAGGAAACAATTGGTATGTAATTACTTTTCAAAACTGCATACACATAAACAATTTCTTCAAAAGCAAACATTATTTCTTTATAACTAGAACTTATAGTTAAACAATGAATTATAATTTATTCAATTTTACAGAAGATGTCCTTCAGCATTGACAAAAAGGAGACATTAGGGGTCACATTAGGGACAGAATTAGCCAATCAAGTGACAATACAACAAAATGACCCATTTCCTGTGGCTACGAGGCACTACTGGGTCACTGCAAAGCTAACCTATATTTTAGATCTGAATACATTGTGAACTGCCCTGAGGATAACAGCTTGCTATCACAGACACAATTGGCTGGTCATCCACAGTGGCAGGTTTATTGACTGGGACAGAGCAGCAGTAGAAGTGCACTGAATGTAAAAGAGAGCATGCCAGTGACAGGGAGCTGGTTTAAAATGGGCAGACTGCCACAGCTAAATGTGTGAGTGAGCTTTTAACATGATCATCTGTCTGCCTCATCTTGGTCTCTCAGAGCTCTGCAGCTGCTGATCGGGGTCCAAACTTAGAACATATTCATTTTTAAAGAGGTAAAAAGGAAGCTCGATCTCTTAAATGTTAGAATAATTTTTGATACAAATGTAGGATTACTTTCAAATTCAAGTTATGTTTTTAATTCCTCTTCATTAAAAAAGTTTTATTACAAAGTGTGCCGTTTAGATTTTTTTCATCAATTTCAGACTTTATTTTAGTCAATTTATGTTCTAAAGCAAAACATCAAATAATTTTTGCTCTGATTCGCTGATCAGAGCAAAAAGGTTGTATGATGATATGTGTTACAAAAATAAAAACTCCCAAACCACCTGTTGTTTAATCTGCTTTGTTTCATCCAGGAATTTGAGTTCTGTCATATTTCTAATCAAATGGCTCTGATTATTTACAATAACTGCTTTTACAACAGAAAGAAACTGAGAATTAGTTCACTTTTATGTAGGTTCTATTGATGGTTTCTGTGCACATTTACTGGCAGTTTTTTTTATGTGAATTGAATCTGTTTTTTTTTTTTTTTTTTTTTGTATTTTCACAAATGGAAGGTTTTAAAAAAAACTCTAAATATGTTTCTGAGAAAGCAGATTATTAAATGATAATTTAATTTCTTGAGGTATCCAACTATTTATTGTTATTGTAAATCCTGAAAAACATCTGAAACATTCTAAACACCACATGCCTCAGTGAAGGTTACTGTTCATGTTCCAACATTAAAAATGCAACATGCCGAAAGGAGCACTTATGAAATAATTTTAAGTCAAAAATCTGCAGACCAACAGGAGCACAATGTAACATATTTTTTCCAGTGTTCTCCAAAAGTTAAGGATAAATAATTAATGGGTTGTTTTTTTAAAAACATGGGACTTTTTGAAACTTATGAGTCCCATAAAAGCTGGTTAAAAACTAACACAGCATTGTTAACAAAATGATGGTGGTACACCAGACATTCTACTTCTGGTTAGCTTTGGAGTGGCCTAAATAAAGTTTAGACGTAAATCTAAAGGAGATGCTGTGGCAAAACGGGTAATTCATATTTGACAACTTTCTAATGTGGCTGAATAAAAAAAAATACTACAAAGACAATGATTTGAGACCCATGCTACCAAATAAAGGTACATCAAATTATTAGGTGGAGTGGGCAGGTTACCTTTTCAAACAGGTTCAAGTTGGTTTGATTAGCTTTTTTTTCCTTCGATAAATGAAATAATGTTTAAATAAACTATAAATATTAATTGATCTAAAATAAGGATAGCAAAACATTTACAACTAGAAAAGTATTTGGAGATTGCAGACCTCTGCAAAGCAGCAAATTTTGCCGCATATTGTGACTTACACCTATAAGTAAAGTTTGCACATGATCTGGATCATCACCAAAATTTTATGGATTGTTCCTTGAACTAGGGTGCACATTTGGAAAAGAAAATTCATTAAAATCCGTTTTGAATTTAAAGTTATGCTTTACACAGACTGAAAAACACACACTAAAACTTGCCTAAAAACATAACCTCCTCGGCAGAGGTAAAAATCGTTTGACATGTTTTCTGTCTGAACGATTTTCAGTTGTTTACCTGTTTGAGCTCTGTGATTGTCTCCCTCATGGTCGTCGTGGCAACAATACCCCTGTTGTTCTCGGGGCTGAGCTGAAGAGACAGAGAGAGTCCGGAAACCAACTGCACCCCTAGTTCTGTCACGCTCACTTTATCATCCACCACCCTAATGCTTCTCTCAGCCAGGACAGATGATGTCAGTGGAGACAACACCTGCAACGAAAAACAGAAACCTTTCAGGCTGCAATAAAACAAAGACAACTAAGCTACACACAGAGGTCCTTCCATGCTTTACCTGCACAACAGTGGTCCCCACAGCCCGTCCTTGCAGTATGATCCCATCTTGGACTTTAGCGATTTCAGGGTCTGCTACTTTTAGCTCATTGCGAACAAGATTTGTCACATCCACCTGCAAATTTAAAAAACAGAAAACAAAATTAGTCAATGACTTAAAATGCCTGAACATTTAAATTTACAACAGTTCATCTGCAGGCAGACAGTGAGGGAATGTTCTTTATGTGTTTACCTGCCATTCAGAACCTATAAAGTATTCAACAGACTTCTCTCCAGTAAACGGACCAGGGAGAACCTCAGAATCAGACTGGGCAACAAAAGGTGTGAGCACCCTCACTGTCGATAGCTGGTACTGTAACATGCACCCCCTGCCCTTCCTCATGTCCTCATCTTCTTCACTATCCCATGTTGATCTGACACACAAAGACAAAAAAATTAACCACTTTTATGCTCAATGAGACACTGATCTAATGAATTTGTGAATCTAAACAAATAAGGAAATTATAAGAATAAAAAATTTGATGGTAAAGTCTTATAATGTAAGTGATTTCTTTGTCTACAAATGTAATATTACAGAGAAATGACAAAATATTTCTAATACCGTGCCAAGTATCCTTTGCAGGAATCATTGCATTAGAAAGACAACATATAAAGGTGAACATCCGGTGGCCTTACTAGACACTTCCTAGATTCATATTTTAAAGCCTTAAAGATCTTAACAGCGTTCATCGGTTTGTCTGCATGTTACTCGTTACTTTTCCTTATTCCCACCAATATTTTTCCCTTTTTAATTAACACTTGAAGACAGTTTTTTTACAAGGACTTTTTTGACTTACCCTCTTTGTCGGAACTCTCACCAATTGTTGTAGGACAACTGCAAAGTATTTCCCTGTGATTGTGTAATAATATCACAATAACATAATCATTTTGTATGAAAATATTTTTATTTTTGCCAAATTTTATATTTGCATTTTATGCTGAGTATTTATAAGCTACAAACCACATTCAATTGTATTAAGAAAAAAAACATTTGAACTATATTACACTCTATGTAATAGATTTAAAGTTTCGCTTTTTGAATTGTAGTAGTCATAACTTCACTTCATAACTTCCATTATAACCCACTGAACTGATTTTTTTTTCTTCTCTACCCACATACTCAGATCAGTTATTTCCACTTGCTTCCAGCGTTTTCCAGACAAGAGCAGCACCACAAAACATGCTGTTAATCTGTGAACTTCTTGAGGAAAAATAGCAAAACTCATCAGCATTGCTGTGGCTGCTTTGGAGGCAAAGCACATGTTGAGTGACCTTTTTCCTCAAAATCAATTTAACTTAAATTAACCACGATCCCACGGCTGAGTGGTTTGTTTATATGTGGTAGAGGTTAAGCTGTGAACCTCTCAGAAATGATCATATAATTATCATACACACAGCTGGTCCTGCCACACGCTGCACCTCAGGTGTGCTGCAGGGTTGATGGAAATGTTTTTACTCTGCAGGCAGAAAGCTTTCGTCAAGAGGTAGAGTCCAAATAAACATCATTACTACTTAGCCTGAGGTCACAGCTTAACATGTGATAGCAATGCTGCCTGAATTAAATCACTGTGACTCAACAACTTTGCACAAAATAGTAACTCTTGGCTAAATGCTGTTGTCCAACTTTTGAAGTTTAGTAACACAACATCAGCCTAATATCTGCAAACGTTCTTCTGACTTGTCATTGGTTTGTTATCATTTTAATGAACCTCTTATAATTTTCACATGGGATTTTTTTATCCTTACAACTTTTGCTCTACTTCTACAAATAGTGTTTAATTGTTCAAAGTTGCCAAGTAGCTAAACATCATCAGTGAGTTTTATTGATACCATTAACATAACTGGTGCTTATTTTGTAAATTCAAATCATTTTTTAAATATATTTGTAACATATAAAATAAACCCTTTTGGAAACATCTTGAAAGTGACAGAACTAAATCCTTTCTCTTAGTGTCACATGTGCACATGTATAAAGAGTCTTGCAAAGTGTCCACTGTGAAAGTTTTTCATTCAGAAGCCTATCTATATTCTTTTTAGATTTAATGTGTATTATATTTCAAAAGTATTTACACAGATGTGGTTTGCATTCATTTCCAGCCCCCTTACTCTGGTACCTTTAAATGTATCTAGTGCATCTGTTCTATCAAGCCCTCCAAAATATATGATATAATATTAGGTTATGTAATAGTATTCCAAGCTTCGAAATATCAAGATGCACTGTTCAACATTTCTAGACCATTCTGAAACTGTAACCTGCCAAGCTATTGCTTCCCATCTGTAAAGACATAGTGGGTGCTGTTTACCACAAATAATGTTAGTGGGGGTAAACTTAAACTATATGTAACCCCGAACACACCAGCTAGATAGTAAGACATCTTTTAAAGAGGCAGGGAAAGAAGAGTAAGAGTCGGGGATCCTACAAGGGAATCATGCAAGGCTTTAAAATACTGAGGCTGAGGTTTGACTCCAAAAACTAGTACAAGTTCAATAATCCAGTTCTTGTCCCCTTTTTCTTTCTCACCTACCGTTCCATCTCTGTGTCCGTTCTATATGATTTTACTCCCTAAATAATGTTCAATAAAGTTTCATATATATAGGTGGAACCCTATGACAAAAGTTATAATGGTCTGCTTGTTGGGCTACATTCTAGCTCTGGGACATCTATTCAGAACACCATATTAGCAAAAAAGGACACAAAATAAATAAATACATAAATAAATAAAAACTTCAGACTGAGGATGAGGTTTGACTCCAAAAAGTAGTAGTAATCTAACCATACAGTGAGAGCCACAATAGATTGTACTGATCACCATTTGTAAAATGCCTCAAAGAAATCAAGCTTAATTTCTCTTCCGTTTGTGCACAACTTTGTGTTTTAAGCAATTTCACAGAATCCAAATAAACATGTTTGTGGCTTTAACATAACTACGTTCAAAAGTAGTTCAGGTGTATAAATATTTTTCTAAGGCCCCGCTCCATTTCCTACCCAAAACAATTGTTATTGAAATATGACCTTTTATCTGTTTGTATCTGGAGCTCAGTATTGAACTATGGAGAAGAGGATGACAGCCATTATCAAAGAGGATCGGGGGGGGGGGGGATAATGACTGCACTGTACTTATTGATTGAAACTGCTAACCTTTATTTCCAGGACATCTGTGCTGTCTAATGCTCACTCACTCACTGATGGCTGATAACATGCAGCTGTGTCAAAAACCCACAGCAGCATCTGCAAATCTGTGAGTCTTGCAACAGATTCCATTCAAAGTGATTATTATTAATAAGAATTTGATTTCTTGAAAAAAAGGCAAAATGACTATTTCATTATTAAAAGTAAGTTTTGAGCAAGTATTTTGGCATTGAATTGTCTCAACTATAAACACATCAACAAACAGCATTTTAACAACTTTAAGACATTTTTCTTAATCAACATCATGTTTTAATACTCCAACAAAGACTTAGAATTTAAGTTTTATATTTTCAGGCTTTATTTTACAATTACTCACTTTCCTTTTATGAATTACCCTAAAGAATGTCAATCTTGCAGCGCAGCTTAAATTTCTAGAGAAATGTCTTTATATTGTTTGTAAAATACTATTTATTAAGAGGAAAGACTAAGAGGTAAATCATTGAAAGCAAGACACATAGTCATGGTGCTACAGCTACTTTGTCTTACAACTTACTTGAGGGTCTTCAATCAAAAATGCCTTTTTCTGTATTTCAAATGTCTACCCCTTCCCTATCCAGAAAGTTCTAGGTTTAATTGGCTACACATACTAACAGTGATACTAACGCCTAATTTCTATGTATAAATATCTGTTCCGATGTCGTACTAGGAGGTTCATGACTTGTGAGGCACCAAGTCCTCAGGAGTGGAACCACAAATTTATGAACCCAAAATAAAATCCTTTATGTTTTGAAAGCTTTTTATTAAGCTAGAATTGACTTAATTGACCATAGCAAGAAAAAATAATCTAATTTGACTAACTGGAAATCATGGTGGTCTACCAATTATTCATATGAAGTGTAGGAAGCAGTTGGATTTGGGTATTCTTTATACCTTGGAGTAAGTCATCCTCGTTGTGCCTTCAGTTTGTTCCAAATGCTGCTCCAGATTTTTAACTGGAACATAAATGAGGGACTATGTCATTCCCTTTTTATCCCGTTTGCACTGGTAGCCTGTTGTTAAAAGTTCATTTCAAATTATTTTTATATTTAAGTCTATAACTAGTCTCGCTCCGCGTTATCTTTCTGAGATGCTTCACATGTGTCTCCTTCTTGGTTGCTCAGATCAGCTGAAAGCTGTCATTGAAGGTCCCTGATTCTCAGAGGACATTGTGCTTTGTCTTTTGCAGCTCCCAAATAATAAAACGTTTTGCCGCTGCAAATTAAAAGACCCCCAATAAAGATTTTGACACGTGACCTAAAGAACCATCATTTCTTCTCTGGCATTTGAACAAGTACAAGGTATTAATCCATTTTACTTTCTTTCAGGCAATGGTTGATTTTATGTTGGTACTTACACTTAGAATATTTATTTCTTCTTTTAATTGTTTTTCCTATTTTCTCTAAATTTAAATGTGTGTATTCATTTTATCATCCATCCCTTTGTTTAGCACTATGGCCAAAGGTGATCTTCCTCTCTCTATGGTCTCCTGTTACAACAAAAAATTCAATTTAGACTAAATATACTTTAGTTTTGAGAAATGCTCTTCAATTATATCAGACCAAATTCAAATGAGTGTGTGGTGAAAATACTTCTCCCTCTGCTCAGCAAAGTCAGCAGTGACCTACACCTGTTTACTGCCTGTGCTGATGATACTCAGTACTGCCCCCTATCAGTAAGGCATGGTACTTTTTGCTTCACCTTCTCAATTTTCAATGCTCTTATAGCAGATTAGAAATTTAAAATATTTTACAGACAGTCACTATATAT
>JAUZNJ010033114.1:0-13328 GCA_034780135.1 Jordanella pulchra
GGGTGTTAACACATTAAAAGTTACTCTCTATCAAGAAGAATGGCTCGAAAATGCGACATTAAAGCAAAGCCTGCAGAGCACACGCGGTTGAGGAAGGAGAGAAGATGATAGATGAGGCCTTGCCAGCTACAATAGGCTCACTATGAAAGGTGATGAGTGAAGTAATGGCGGAGGGCATGCAGGACCTCAAATCAGAAATGTAGGAGTTAGCGCAAGTGAGAATGAGTTTAAAGGAGGAAATTAAAGACTTATTGAACGAGCTGACTAACGAATTAAATCAACGGGTTAGCGCCGCGATCAACAGGACCAAGGAGATAGGTAAGCGCCTTGGAGAAATGGAGAAGAACATGGCAGAGAAAGAAAGATGGAACATTGAGGTGAGAGACGCTATCGTCCAGCTGCTAACTGACCAGAAACTACTTCGGGAGAAGATCACGGATTTGGAAGGACGCTCACGCCGCAATAATCTGCTGATATATGGCATTCTGAAAATGCAGAAGTTACCTCAATGCAGAGGTACGTGGAAAACATGCTTAAAAGTGAACTCGGGGACAGTTTGGATCTAGGCAGTGAGAAGAATCTGGGGATAGAGAGAGCCCACAGAGCGCTGGGCGTGCACCCTCCAGCATGTGCTCCACCTCGGTCCACGTTGGTACACTTCCTGAAATTTAATGTTGAAGAAGAAATTCTCCGTGCGGCGTGGAAGAAGCCTATAAATATACAAGAAAAACGCATATTCTTCGACCACGATTATGCTGAAAACATACAACTGAAGAGGAGAGCGTTTGACTCCGGCATGGTCATCTACAGCAGCACGGAGGAGGCTGCGCTGGACCTGAGGAGACGTGGATTCAAGGTGGGACCGGTGTCGGCAAACAGATCCAAAGTCATCACAGCGGAAGCGATCAACAATCTTCTGTCAACGGAAATAGTGGGATCGCGACATGGTGGGAGCGCGCCCTACCTGAGAGAAAGCGCACGGGAAAAGCTGAAGGTACTCCAGCGGCAAGGCGGAGAGGACGTTGCTATGGATGGATAACCTGCTTTATCTCCACTAAAGATCATTTGACCATTGCTCAGTCAGAGATTCAGATCAGCTGATAAGTAACATCCAGCGTGTCACAGGGCGGCTCTCTGCGCAGGAGTACGGGGAGGACTGGGACACCTCCCCCTTCATTAATGGAATAATGAAGAATCGATGCAGGTGACTCTTAAATTAACCTTTTCAGTTTCTTTTCTCTAAGTAGGCAACTAGGCAGGGGCCCCACGAAGTGGCACTTCCCCCTACATTTAGAGGAATAAGGGATCCTCTTGTTTGGAAGACCTGTTCATTGTTATGACAAGTTCTGTTTTTATGTATTTTTGTTCTTTGTATGTTCTGAGGGCTAGGAGTGTTGTCATGCAGGTGGGAAAAAACATATTGGTGTCTGGAGGATATGCAGTGTTATAATATACAGACGTTGAATGTGAATGTTATAAAAAATCCGATTAAAAGAAGGAAAATTATTTCAAGGTTTAAACGAGAGCAGGTTGGCATTGGTTTCTTACAGGAAACACATTTGTCAAATGAAGAACATGACAAAATAAAGAAAATGGGTTATAGAAAAACATATTTTGGTTCTCACAGATCAGGTAAAAAAGAGGGGTAGCCATTCTTATATCAAACAACATCAGGTTTGATTTTATTTCAGAACATATAGATAAGGAAGGCAGATTTGTGTTGTTGAAGGGGAAGTTGAAACATGAAAATATCACCCTATGTAATATATATGTCCCCCCAGGTAGTAGTGTAGATTTCTTTAAGGAGGTATTTAGTCTTGTGGCCGCAGAAGCAGATGGCATATGTATATGTGCAGATTTTAACTTAGTCCTAAACCCAAAAATGGATACAAATAGCAGAGAGCGAAGAAGGAGTCACTTAGAAAAGCAATTCAATAAAATTCTTCAAGAATTGGGACTCACAGATTTATGCCGATGTTTCCATAAACATGACCGTGAGTTTACTTTTTACTCCACTAGGCATAACATACATACTAGAATTGATTATCTTTTTATGTTCAATAGGGACCTTCACAGAGTAAGAGACTGTTTAATAGGACAAGGAGACATTTCTGATCACTCTGGTTTAAATATGAAAATTAATTTAATTAGGATTCCTAAAAACACTTCAGGGAGACTCAACACATTAAATAGTACTGCCTTTAAAACATAAATGAAAGAGGAGCTTAAGAATTACTTAGAATTTAGTGATAATGGGACAGTTAGCCCTAAGATTCTGTGGGATGCGGCTAAAGCATATATTAGGGGTAAAATAATTGCAAAATGTGTTCCTTTTAAGAAGAGTTGAGAGAAAAAACTAACGGACTTGCATAAAAATTTAAAAAGACTGGAGCAGCAGCACTTGATTAACAAAAGCCCCTCCTTATTAGAACAAATTAAGCGTATTAAGCAGGAGATTCACACAATTTTAAGTGAGGAACTTGAAAAAAAACTTAAATATTTGAGGCAAAGGTACTATGAGGCAGGACCTAAAGCTGCTAAAGTGCTTTCATGGAGGCTTAGGAAACAGCAGGTGGAAAATACAATTTATAAAGTTCAGAACCCAAAAACTAACTGCGATGGGTTCCCCCCTGAGTGGTATAAGGCCATGAAGGAATCTGTTCTACCTCTATTAAAGGCCTCCTTTAATTACACCCTGGGAGGCGGCGCTCTCCCGCCATCATCGCAGGAAGCGTTCATATCAGTCATACCAAAGGTGGGGAAGGACAAAACGGACCCAAAAGGGTATAGACCAATTAGTGTATTAAATATAGACTAGAAACTATATGCTGCAATATTAGCTAAGAGACTAAGTACCCTGATGCCTTTCCTGATAGATGAGGACCAGACAGGCTTCATTGGGAATAGACAAACGCATGACAGTATAAGAAGGGCCGTCCATGTTATTGATCATATAGTTAAAGAAAAATCAAGTGCGGTCCTTCTCAGCTTAGATGCCGGAAGGCATATGATCCTGTAGGGTGGGAGTTTTTGGTTGAAGTAATTGTGACAGTGTGGGGTCCTGTCACTATGCCTCCAAATGATCATGCGCCTTGGCTACTTGGCCAAGGGGATATCCCTTTGGCTGACTGGTTAGCGTGTGTGACTTTCATATATAATGAAATAATAATATATATTCCCCGCCAAAAGCAAGAATTAAAGTTAATGGAAGCCTTTCGAATCAAATAACGTTACAACGAGGATGTAGGCAGGGTTGCCCAATGAGCCCACTACTCTTTGATCTTTTTAGTGAACCACTGGCTCAGGTTATTAGAGAGAAGTCTGGGTTGGAGGGGGTGATGCAAAGCCAGGAATAGTACAACTATTTATGGATTCATATGCTGGCAAAAATACAAAAGGCACCATCGGCAAATGTTACAGAAACTTAGTATCTATGAAGAAGAACTCCACTAATTAAATTAAACAACGATGGGAAAAGGCAGCAAATGTAATAATTTGATCTGAGACCTGGATGCAGGTTTGGAAGAATTCTCAATGTACCATGAATTCCTTAACATGGCGTGACTTCTGTTGGAGGAATCTAATCAGATTATTCATTAAACCAAAGCAGAGATCGAGGTTCTCCTGCTGGAGGGAGTGCGGTGTGGTTTCTGCGGGATACTTTCATATATTTTGGGACTGTCCCTGTTTGAACACTTTCTGGAAGGATGTTAATCAAGTAATCAATGAAACCCTGGGTATAATTCTAGCTTGTCTTTCCCTGTTATGTACCTCGGTGTACTTCCTGAGGGACTCGGTAATGGCGAGGCATACCTGCTGAAGATATTCTTGATTGCAAGTAAGAAAGCGATCACTAAATGTTGGCTCCAACCCAGACCCCCCACTCTGAAGCTTCTTGTAAATATTATAAAACTGATCTACGATATGGAAATGTTGACTTTTACAATACGGCTCAAGAAGGAGAAAAGAGAGAAACTTCTGGAAAAATGGGATCATTTTATTACCAAAGGTGTTTAACAGATAATGTTTGTAACTCCACATCACTCGGACAGACACTTGGGAGTTTCCCTTGTTTTCCTTCGGAAACTTTTGTACAGTGAAATGTCTGTAACATGTTCATTAGTATGAATATATGCTACCTGCCCTAGCCCTCATGTTCAATTGTATGTAATTGTTTGTTTAAACATTGAATAAAGTAAAAAAAAAAAGAATGGTTTTAGGAAACCTTCAGAGGGTGAAAATGAACGAGAACCTGTTGTATCTGAGTCTGAATTTTAACAACCAGGATTTATTGATGCTGGTTTATTGGGTGCAGTAAGACCAAGCTTTCAAAGGGAGAGATTAGAACTGGACTGTACACCTCCTCCAGGGAGTGAAGCTGAGATGTTTCCTTCTATTCCTCGGCAGACTGGATCTACTCTTTAAAGCCCAACAGTCAGTGTGGCCTTGTTTCTTCTGGATGCAGTGATATTTCTAAAGCGTTCCCGTGATGTTGGCTTTGTTTTGCCATCGGTCTCATCTTTGCTCAGGCTCTCAGACTGACGTATTTGTTTCGTTTCTCTGTAAGCAGTGCAGATGCCGTTTGCAGCCGAAACGCTGCAGCTCTGTCCTGACCGTCGTCCCTGCAGACCAGCTCTTTATTTCCTGACACAATGCTGAGGAAGTCCAGCATCAGGCGACAAACTCCACTCTGATTCCCTAACTGCTGCTCAGTCACTTCTCATTTCCTGTCCCTCCCACTCTCTTTCTCATCTGTCAGTTAGAGCCATGGAGGAGTGAAGGATTGACTGAGCGTCTGTCTCTCTGTGGGAAATGAGCCTGTTAATGTGGCAAACTGAGCTGCTTCCATATTCATCTGAAAGCCAGAGAATCACTGCTGCTCTGCAGGCCGCCGTGTGCACAAAGGCACATCTGCTCTGCTTCCTAAAGTCTGGGGACCAAACCCCCCCGCTGTCGCACTCACCTACTTATTACCTGCTGCCATTAATTTCCTCCTCTGGTCAGTGGATCCTCTCATATCGTCACCATCATCCCTGCAGCTTTCGGATGCTGGGGAATGGTGGCCTGTTGCCAGATTAACATAGAAGGTCCGCCAGGCCTTGATGATCTGATCCTAGACCAGAACCTCTGCCAGATCACTGGGCAGAAGGTCTCTATTAAACGGACCAAGCTGCTGATTGAAACAAGCGGATCTGCCATCATCACCATTATAACAGCGTTACTGCCTGCGTTGTTTTCATTGAAAAACTAATTAAATTAATTACATTTTACAAACTGGTAAAACCGTTAACATCAAGTTAGGTTAACTGGATCAATCATAGCGACAGGCGGACAGTTTTACTGTAGGGATAAGCAGACGGCTGAGACAGACGATGATTGGCTGAGGACCTGTCATGTCGGGGGGTCTTCACCCCAAGAACGATTTTCATCCTTTCAATGAAAAATGATGGATGTTCCTGTAGAAGATGTGGTGTTGAATGCAGCGGTTGTTCCTCGATAATCTGGACGTTATGAGGAACTCCAGGTCCAGATCAGACAGGAAGGCCACTGATCGAGGATCTCAGAGAGGTTCTACTCATCACTGTGTTCTCTGATGTCGGATCAGACTCAGGGTCCAACTTAATCGGGGCTCCAGACCTTATCTTGGGCCCCAATGATCGTCGCTGCGGTGATGAATGCACACATTGATCCTGTACCTCCATCTTCATCCCTCCGTCTCTTACTGGACGTCGGTATGAAAGACCTTTACTCAATTCTAATTTCATCTAAGATCTGTTTCTCACCATCGATCTCTCCCCACCCAGTGAGGCGCAGATTGACTTTGAGAAAGAGACAGAGATGGTTTTAGAGAGGAGAATAAAACCCTGTGATGGAAGGAAGGAAGACAGACGGTAGGAAGAGAGCAGGAAGAAGACGCTCAGCTGAGGCCCTGCTGAGGATACCGTGCTGGTTTCTCTGAATTATGCAGAAGTCTTACTGGATGTTGACCCAGCAGGGCTGTTGGACAGATTCTAGCCTGAGGACTAGTCCTGAAGTCTGAAGTCAGATTGGAGGCATTCGCCACCATACAATCTTTTTGGAAATATTCACCAAAGCCTGAGTTCAGCCTGGAAGCAGTTTTCAGCTCTGAAGCTGCAGAAAAAAAAAAAACATTTCTGTGTCACCAACTGAGAATCAGAGCAGAGCTGAATTCAACTGAAAACGTTCAGTAACTAAGATCTGAGGCAAAGAGGAGAGCAAACCGTCCCTCAGTCGCTCTGAACTGTATTCATCAGAGTTTGCATGTTGTTCCTGTTTTACATCTCAGCTCTCATCCTGTTACTGGAACCATTGCTGTGCTGGAATCAGAACAATCTTCGTTCTCTGCCATCTCAGTCCACTCTGCTCCTGCTTGCTGTGATCTCTGTGTCTGGGTTTGTTTTTTTTAGCTGCTAGCTTGGCTCGAATGACATCAATCATCTTTGTGACCCAGAGCTGCCATGTTCTGAGAGGTTATTGTCCTCAGCTCCAAGGCTCGGTTTAGAGAAGCTCATCGTCTAACCCAGGTTTAGACATTACGGTGGACTCTGCAGAGGTCAATGTTTATTGATGATCCTCTTTGTTCTTCAGAACAAGCAACACAAACAAATTACAGGCCCATGATGGAGACTTTTGTTCTGTTTGGCTCCTCTCCTGCTGTCAGTCTGCCTTCAGGTGAGTCCAGTGGACAGGGACCACTGGTGACGATCTCTGCCAGCTTCCTGTGCTGCAGGTTCTGTGTGGAGCTCTCTGTCCCTCCTGCATCACTGTGATTTTGGCAGAAGGCTGCAAATGAGAGCCTCTGTCCTCTGGCAGAACTCACTGCTGTCAATTGTAAGGATGAAGGGCAGAAAAAACAAATCCATCAAAACAAGAGGAGAAATCAAAGTCAGCTTTTTGAATCAGAGCTGTTGAACAAGACAAGTTCTGTTTATTTATCCCAGACAGAACCAAGCCCAAGTTCTGTTTCATCAGATCCATCTGATTCAATAAGATCCCCACATCTAATGCTGCAACATGTTCCAGAAGAACATTTCATCTCCCTCTGCTCGACTACGCCCCAAACCCCCACTGATGGCTACCAGTGAGTCCCTTATGTCTTTGGCCCCGCCCCCTATCCACTCATCTGAAGGGACTTCAGTTAAGTGTATTACCCACAATCCATTTCTACATGTGGTTTTTTGAGCAGAAAGGCAGAAATAATCCAGCTCCTTAGAATGAGGCCCGATAAAGTCAATATTCCCTCCAGAGGATCCAAGTATCACAGGTCAACCCTCCATGTTTGAAGTTTGATGAAAACACTGAGTGTTAATTTACACTAAAAGTCTGTTTTCAGCTAAAGATTTGTACAGTTATTAATGAAGGTTTATTAGCTGTCATTTTTAAAATATTTATTAAACCTAAATAAATATAACCTTAGATGTGCTGAATAACAATAAAATAAAATCTTCAAAGCCCTACTTTATTTCATTAATAACTCTTGTTACATTTAAATTCATCAGGTTCCAAATATAAATAACAAAAGTGAAACATATAGCAAATGTATGATTTATTGATTAATCAATACTTAAAACTATTCAATGATTACTAATGGATGAGGATTCAGAAACTCCACATTTTATGCAATAGTTTAATTGTCTGAAAGATCAGTTATTTTTTTAAGTCAAAGGCTGTTTTCTCTTTGTTTTCCCGTTTCTCAGTGATGCAGATCCTGATGATGATGGTGATGAAGTTACTGAGGACCATCCTTTGGTTTCTGCCAGTGATGGGCTGTTTTTTACAGGCTGTCGCCAGGCGCTCCGCTCTGTCAGGGAGCATTGACAGCTCCATGGATCAGTCCCTGATTATGACCTGGGGCCAGCGGGCTTCTGGGAAGTCCTTCTGAAGGTGCTTATTAGAGACCAAAGCAGACATTTTGTCCCGTCCTCTGAGGCCATTAGGATTTAAAGATGAGGGCGTAAAGCAGCTCGATTACAGGACGTCCCCGTCTTGTCCGTCCATTGGGTGGTCCGTCTCTGGGTCGGAGCAGAACTGCCACAGGGCTCCATAATTACAGAGTTATTATCTGAGTAGGTCTGGAATTAGTTTCATCCCAATGGAAATGTCCCTGTAAGTGATTTTCCTCAGCAGCACTGATGTGCGTGGCTAGTTTTGGAGAGAGGAGGGGGGGTCAGGGGGATACAGGCCTCCTGGGTAAAGCCATAATTACTTTTCAAAAGTCTGACTCATCCTGCTGAAATACTTTGAAATTAATACTTTTGACTCTTCACTTGTGGATGTGTGAGGAAGAGTTTTGATTTTGATTTCACTTTCTGCCACCTTCATTTGACACTTCCACATCATCCATTGAGGATTTCATGCAGCCCAGATGTCAGCAGCAAACTGAAAAAGCTTCTTTGAATCAATACCTGAAAAAATCTTTACATCTGACTGACATCACATCTCTTTGGTTTTCAATCTCTGGGGAAATTTGTACTTCTGTGATGGATTTTACATCTGCTGCAGCCGTTAGATCACATGCAAATATTCCTGTCACTGCAAAAAGAAAGTGCACCCTAATCCTTTCAGTTTACCATCTCCATCTCCATTGCATATTAAGCTTAGAGCAATCTGCAGCATACAGGGATAGGTGGGGGGGTGGGGGGTGGGGGGGGGGGCACATCGCCTCCAACTCCTCCACAGAACCTGAACTGAAAGCATCTTGTCTCTCAGTGTGACAGTGGGTGCTGCCCTGAACATGAGGGGAGCCACTTAGGATGAGTTTCTGCTCAGAGGTGGAGCAGTGTACAGGATCACATGGAAGCTTCACATAAAGCGATGTTTAGACTAAAGTATTTCAATGCTTCATCATCATTATTTTGAAAAGAATTCTCTAAACTGTAAAGAATTACAAAATCTCCACTGTTCACTGATTGCACAATACCTGAGCCATTGAATTAAAGTCTGAGGGAACACATGCAGGACTCAAAGCACCTTGCAGGCTACAGATTAGAGCCATCAGGGTTATTCATAAGTTACATGTGTCATTATTAACAAGTTAATATTATAAATAACGGGTTTGTATATTTTTATTTGTAATTTAAATGCATTGTCTGGAATAAAACCTTTGGGGATTTTTTTCTTCTATATAATTTACATTCTAAGCTTCTGTCTTTTAACCCCTTGACCCCTGAGTTTATATACATGTATGTATGAATAAAAAAGCTTTTTGCCTTTGCCAACGTTTGATTTATTTTAAAAATAAAAAATGTTGATTTATTATAGTTTAGTGACAATATTTATAATGATTAATAATATCTACCGTTAGGAACCATCTATCTGTGAAGGTTCTCAGTCATCCAGGTCCAGCTAGAAAAGTTCAGTTTAGGCAGCTGGACATGTAGTTTTCTAGAAGACATTTCTCCTCTCATCCAAGAGGCTTCTTCAGTTCTAACTGTTGCAGGAGAAAACGGAGATAAATATACTGTAGGTGGAACAAAGAACAGGGGAGCAGAAGGAACCAAAGGTGGCTCTGATCCCTCCAACATGACGACCCAAGGAGTCACCTGGATGGTTGTTAACAAAGATGGCTTATTTGACCCCACCCCCCTCCAACCCACTGTCTTCCTTGGCTAGGATATGGACGTTGTTGTCCTCCAACCAGTGCCCTTTGGTCTTCAGGTGTAGGAGGACAGCTGAGTCCTGTGGAGTTAGCCCTCCTGTGTTGAGCCATGCGCCTGCGCAGAGGTTGCTTGGTCTCTCCAATGTACAGGTCTGGGCTTTGCTCACTACACTGAACAGCATAAACCACACTGTCAGTTTTGTTCCTGGGTGTCTTATCCTTGGGGTGGAACATCTTCTAGAAGACCTCATGTCCAGCTGTCTAAACTGAAACTTTGAAGCAAGGAACAAATTGCTACAGAAACAGGAGCTAGGAAAAGGTTCCTAGGTCCACAATGACTGTTAAATGACAGTGCGCCTGTTATCTTGGCAGTGGATCGATACAACGGATTTGTTGCATATTTGCAACTACGGCCATCAAGGAAGAAACCTCTGGCTGAACCAGACCCAGGGGCCATCTACTGAGGCCGACTGGGGTTCAAGGAGATAGAAACAGACATAGAAAAGGAACATTGAATAAATACTTTCTATGCGAGGAAACCTAACAGTAAGCTAGCTCCATAGGTGGCTGTGGCAAACTTAGCAAATCAGAACAATTATTGAACACAGCAGTGGAGGGATGAAGGTGCGGGCTTACAGCCTCAGCACTGCTGCACCTTTCAGTTATTAAGATGATTTTATTTTCTATAGACCAAAGTTTTCAGGCCATTTATCCTTCAAAAGCTCGGTCCAACTGGGTCACCAACAGAACCAAGATCCAGGGGGAGATCCACAACAGAATGGTGAGAAACGAAGGTTGCTGCAATGGAGCAGTCAGAGTCCAGACCTTTACCACTACTCTGGGGATGAAATAAACCGAAACATGATGCAACATAAAATCTTCTGTCTGATCCTGTTGGATCATTTTGATGATGACAGAATACATGGTTAACATGGATGTGATATACAGGCATGTTTGACTGCATGTTAGCGGGCCATGTGTAATAATAGATGCATGCCTGTGTGCATGGCTCTAGTTCCATCTGTTCCCTGTAAGTGAAGCAGAGAGGGAGGGGAGACAACATTGATATGTGCACAGATGGTCTGTTCTTCCTGATAACGCTGCAGCCGTCAGAAAAGAGAATGTGTGAATTAAAAAATCTCAGCTGAATTATAATAAACTCACAGTTGAACCGGGCAGGTTCACAGCTGCGATCTGCACAGACTGAGAGGGAATAGGAACAAAGAGACAGCGATCTGAAACAGTGAGTGGGAGGAAGTGAGGTTTCACGTCGGCCGTAGAGAAGGGGACACAAAACGGGCAGAGACAATGCTGGCGCTGCACAGAGGGCTGGGATGGATCAGGAAGAACAAAGGGGGGATGATTAGAACCCTGAGAGGACAGAGGAGAAGATGTAGAGACAGATCAGAACTAACAGATAAAAGAGTGATTACAGGAATCTGTGACCTCAGCAGGCGGCCATCAGAGCAAACCTGATTACCAGCAGTTAGGACCCAGAGACACGCCAGCTCCAGCTACACACACAAGCAATCACGTTTTTCAGTCATTTCTAACCCAGTTCCATCAGAATCAGAAATACTTTAATAATCCCAGAGGGGAATTACTTTTGTTACACGCTGTCTGTCTGTCTGTCTCTCTAAAGTGATATATATATATATCTATATATATATATATCTATATATATATAGATATATATATATATGTACAGCATCTGCATATGTATAACTGTAGTTCCAATTAAGTGATTCTACAGCCTAACCATGACCCCTGACCATTGCAGGTTCATACCCAACACTAACCACAACCTGAACTCAATTCAGACCTTAGTCCTAAATGACACTGCTGACCCAAAACAGCAATGTTTGCTGATGATGTTGGTGTTTTGGTTCCAAGAGGAATTAGAAGATGAACACAGCAGTGAGTTAAAGTGTGAAAACTCAACCATACAAAAACAGATGATATAAACCAAACCGATGGGCTCTTTGGACTTACACGACAGCTGGTTCTAGATGAGCCCTCTGACTGGTCCTTTCGAGGGTCGGTTCATCGTTTAGGAAAAACAGATACAGATAAGGTCAGAACATGAAGGCCACCGTTCTCTGGGTTTTAGTGACTGTGCTGCTCCCCGAGTCGCAACACCCTGGATTCATTCTACCTGTTGTAGGCCACGGCCCTTGGAATAGCAGTTTTTAAGGATTAGAAGACCAAAGTTTTAAGGCCATTTATCCTTCAGAAGCTCGGTCCAACTAACATGACTAAAAGTTAATATAACCACTTATCTACATCAACATTTCTAAACAACCCCCCCAGCTGCTGCATGGCTCCTTTGTAAAGGTGCTTTTCAGGTCACCGGTTGTATTTACTGTAAATAAATCAACAAATCACTGATCAGGACAATTTACCGCAGGAAGCCATATGGAGTGTTTAGTGCAGCTGGATAGATTTACTTTGGAGTATAGATCCATGAATAAAACATGCTGCCCTGCAGCCTGGATACCACAGCTTCTGTTTAGCTGTGTGCATTTTCATCTGAGTATAAGTGGGAAAATATTGACCTTGAATACAAGGTTATCTTTTAATTACTCGGGAGCTGTAGTTACACAACATGAAGCAGTAAGTGAGCGGGGAATACATTACCATTTAATTACAACCATCATATTCTGGTTCTACCTTGTTCATCTTTTTACAGATGGGCAGGGGAACAAGGATAGGCTTACAGTGAGAGTAGAGCCACAATAAACTCAGGAAAGGTTCTGTTATCCATTGTTAATCCAACAACCAAAGTTTTGGTTCACCTGTTAAGTGTGGCTGACCAGACTGGGAGCTGACACAATGTTCACAACTTTAACACTGTAGATTCCATCAAACACCTGCTGCAACAAACCGATGTCATTTAAACAAGGCAGGCAGCACTGAGAGGATCATGTTCTTTGATTTCTCCAGAACATTTAACACCATCCAGCCTGACTGACTGTGTGAGAAACTCCAGAGACTCAGGTGGAGGCATCAACCATTGCCTGGATCAAAGACTACCTGACAGACAGACCACAGGGTGTTAGACTGAAGGTCGACTGTCTGATCAGCAGTCAGCAGCACAGGAGCAGCACAGGGTGCAGTACTCTCACCATTCCTCTTTACTCTCTACACCTCTGACCTCCAGCACCAGACAGAGTCCTGTTTCCTGCAGAAACACTCTGATGACTCTGCAGTCATTGGGTGCATCAGAGATGGACAACAACAGGACCTGAAGTAAACTTCTTTGGCCCCTGAGGCAGGTGGACCGTGAGGGTTCAGAGTCCTTAAAGATGAGCAGATACTCACCTCTGCGGCTGTAGCAGCAGCTGGGTTTTTCCACAAGCTCTAGTCTGATCTTACTTTCTCTGAGCCATACTCACAGTTTTCCCAGCAGTTTATCTCCTCTTTTGTGACACCAGCCAGATGAACCAAAAGAAGAGAGATGATTGTAGAATTAGCATAAACAGGAACAGGTCAAACACTATCACTATCATGGGAGAAGTGGAGAAGTATAAATGCATCAGTGTTCAATTGAACGACAGACTGGACTGGAGACGCAGCTGTGAAGACGTCTCCAAGAAGGGACAGAGCAGACTGGACTTCTAGAGAAAGCTTATGTCTGCAGGTTTACTAGTGGTTCCTAGAATTTCTAAAGTAGAATGGGAGGCAGATCTTTCAGCTATCAGGCTCCTTT